>JAKTRM010000010.1:0-181719 GCA_030579635.1 Wickerhamiella australiensis | reverse complement strand
GCCATCGCCGTGTTCTCAGGTCTCATCATCCTGGTCTGCCGCCGCTTTTCAGCGCTCAAGCCGCGGGTCTCATCACCCCGTCCTCCCTCTCTGCTTGAGTGCACCCCCATTGTGGGTTTCGACATGCATTAGCTCCTTTTGGACCACCGCTAAATTGTCGTTACCCCAGAGGTCTGGCCCCCCTCTCCTTTTGGCCAGCCTCACCCTCCATTTATCTGCATGCTACACTTTCCCTCCCAGTAGCTGCAATGGTGGAGGCTGTATATAGTTTTCATTCTGTTGCATCATTGGAGCCACCCAAAAAAAAGAGAAAAAAAGATCCAGCAGCAGAATGAAGTTTATTGGGGTGGTAGGGCTAGAGTATCGACTCTTAAAGTTGGTGCTCTGGTCCTTGAGGTTGGGAGCATACCCCATTCTCCCGAGAAGCCAGTTGCGGTCAAGGCAGGCCCTCGGAACTGCGGGATTTGCTAGACTTGTCTAGCCTTTCCCGAACGGGATCAATCGCCGTTGGTTGTGGTTGTTCTCACTTGACTAGGGGTTAGAGTAAGACTCTTTGAGTCCACACTCTAGTCCTTGAGGCTGAGAGCCTCCCGAGATGCCAGTTGCGGTCAAGGCTGGCCCTCGGAACTGCGGGATTCGCTAGACTTGTCTAGCCTTTCCCGAACGGGATCAATCGCCGTTGGTTGTGATTGTTCTCACTTGACTAGGGGTTAGAGTAAGACTCTTGGAGTCCACACTCTAGTCCTTGAGGTTGGGAGCATACCCCATTCTCCCGAGAAGCCAGTTGCGGTCAAGGCAGGCCCTCGGAACTGCGGGATTTGCTAGACTTGTCTAGCCTTTCCCGAACGGGATCAATCGCCGTTGGTTGTGGTTGTTCTCACTTGACTAGGGGTTAGAGTAAGACTCTTTGAGTCCACACTCTAGTCCTTGAGGCTGAGAGCCTCCCGAGATGCCAGTTGCGGTCAAGGCTGGCCCTCGGAACTGCGGGATTCGCTAGACTTGTCTAGCCTTTCCCGAACGGGATCAATCGCCGTTGGTTGTGATTGTTCTCACTTGACTAGGGGTTAGAGTAAGACTCTTGGAGTCCACACTCTAGTCCTTGAGGTTGGGAGCATACCCCATTCTCCCGAGAAGCCAGTTGCGGTCAAGGCAGGCCCTCGGAACTGCGGGATTTGCTAGACTTGTCTAGCCTTTCCCGAACGGGATCAATCGCCGTTGGTTGTGGTTGTTCTCACTTGACTAGGGGTTAGAGTAAGACTCTTGGAGTCCACGCTCTAGTCCTTGAGGCTGAAAGTATGCCTCTCGAGAAGTCAGTACCGGTCAAGGCTGGCCCTCGGAACTGCGGGACTCGCTAGACTTGTCTAGCCTCTCCCGCGCGGGATCTGCTGGACTTTGTCTGGCTTTTCCCGGATGGGATCAATCAGGGTCGTGGTTGGTTCTCGCTTGACCCCATTTCGTGCGAGAGTTCACTTCGGTGTCCTCTTTATCGAGGTGGTGAAGGCAGCTGGTGGTAAGGCTGTTCTTAGCGACCATGTGGTTTGGGTTTCGCCATTAATGGCGTGGCTCAGCCGCCGGAGTTTGGGTGATGCCGAAGCCTTCTCTCTGTAACCACAGGTAGTGAACTTGCGGGGCGTCTTGTTCACTGTCTTAGGGGAGTCTGTGGTCGAGACAACCTTAACGTCGGGCAGTCAGCGTGTCACCGGTTTTGGTGGCCCGCTGATGGCCGTAGGCATTCGGTGTTGCGAACCGATTTGCTTTCGTTAAAGACCATAGCAGTGACCACGCACCGGTGCCGTGGTTTACTATCTAGGCTCCACCCGTGGTTGAGGTGGGCCGAGTACCCAGTGTGACGAGAACTCACTTGAGTGTGAGCCTCTGAACACCGTGGAATAGCGGGGTCGCCTCCAGCTATTTTTCTCGAAAAGACCAACCGGCGGTGAGATGCTAAGGCTGCAGTTGTCTCACTATTGAGGGTGTTCCCAACGGCATTAGCGGGGGCATACCGAGTAGCTTCGTGGTTTAGACGGTGATGTCTACCACCAGAGGGGATGTTCAGTTCACAGACTGATCCTCTGCTTGCCACCCCTGTGAACCTGAGTTCAGGATAGTCTGTACTGTTCTCACGTTTAAGGGCATAGCTTGGGGAGACCGGAGCTACTGTCTACAGCCACGCGTTTGGAAACACATTATTTATGTCTTTTCATATGCTAGAGGAAGTGTATGCCGTCACTTAATCCTCTTACGGTCCACTATCGGCATGGTTTATAGATATTTCAGGTAGATAAGATGGTGCAGATGTTTGATGCACAGAGAAAAAAAGTTTAAAAAAAGAAAGAGAATTGTTGGCTCTTACTAGCCACTAATATCTCTTTGTACTGCTGCTACTTGCGGTCCGTACGGCCTATCGTTGCTGCTGGCTTCAGTCTCAGCCTAAGCTGATCCCCTATATTCCTCGGTGCTGTTGTTGGATCCTGAGGGACTTAACACTCAAAGTACCGGCATGCCAGATTGGTTGGCTTAATTCAAGGGGGATCAGCATAGTATTGGCTTTCAAGGGTCTTTTCACTTGAACCTCAATACTTGAGCCTCGATACTTTCCCACTAAGGGAAGCTGTCAAAGCTGGCCGGAGTCGTGCACTATTTGCGTTGAAAACCCGTTATGCTTCCCGTTCCTTGACTTTGGTGGGCATTGTCGGCCTTTTGCGCGGCTATATGCCCTAGCGCATGTCGATTGCTTGGCCCTATATTCGGTCAATGTTGAAGCAATGGCGGCACGCATTAATTGCCAACACACTATTGAAGGGCCATGAGGGTGCTGAGACTCCAATATGGCTCCTCGTTCTGGCTCTTTGCGGTACACCGACCCCCCACCACTGGATGAAATTTCCTCAATTTGCGGCGGCAATGGTATGCCTCGCAATGCTTTCTGGACCTTCCTTGCACTCGAATGGACCTATTCTAACCTTTATATAGTCTCTGTAGGGCCGTTTTGGTCCCAGGGAGTGACATGGCCATTGGACCCCGCCATTGTTATTTCCTGGGGCTAAAAATTGAAAAAACAGGGGACCCCTGTTGAAATTTGTTTTTCCGGCTAGTTTAGCGTCGTTTTTGCGGCCCAGATGCGGTATGCCCCAGACACCTTCAGGGCCCGCCTAGCGGGGTTTAGCATGATTCTGCGGCTTGAGAGTAGTCTAAGGTTGATTAAAGTGGCGAAATCATACTTTCAGGCCAGGAGTATCACCATTGGTGGCCATTCACATTCTTGGTAAAAGACGGCTGTGCCTGGGAGTACACTCTTAGCCTCAATCCCAGTGTTTCAGGGTCTTTTCGATGACTATAAGTAGTCTCAATTTATTTCAGGTGGTACAGGTCTAATTTGTCGTGCTTTCTGGTGCTCCAGGTGGTTAACACGTCAGTTATGCAGGTATATGCATACTCGGGGCAGGTTGATGCAGGTCGATGCCTTTGATTTTACTATGTATGGTTACTTGAATCAGTTCTGTCTGCATAATTTAGCTAACACACGTCTTATATATCGCGAATTTGAACTTGGCGAGTCGGTGCTCGCACTCAATAATTTATTGTATAGACCACGATGAAGAGGCGAACCTGTGGTCGTGGGATGCTAGATGGGTGCCAGATGGGTGCCAGATGAGGGGCCGCTTGAGGTTGTGAGCACTCTGCTCGAGTACTCAGTCCACCTGCACTTAGGCTCGCGGTCTCACTCACGCGTTCTACCCTATCTCCTGGCTATCCTCAACCCACTAATCTTCACCCCCAAGGGCTTCACGGGCTTGGCGCTCACCTCATTGAGCACTGGCTTGGACTCACCGACCATCTCGGAAAACTCGCGCTCGAAATCTTCATCAGAAAGCTCTTCCTCCTCGGTATCTTCACCATCATCACCATCGTCCTCTAGCGGTACCTCCTCTTCCTCTTCCTCCTCTTCGTCTTCATCGTCAGAGGTCTCTACCCTGTGAGCCTCATGAAGCTGAAGATGCGAGAGGGCGCTGCTATAAATGGGCAACAAGTCCATATCCATTGCGACGTTGCATTTATACTCTTCAAGTGCAGTGAGGAGCCGCTGCACATCAAACTCGCTCGCGTCGGTGCTCGAGATTAAAAAGCACGCGAGTTTGAGGCGGAACTTATCCTTGGGCACCTCGAGAATCTTTTTCAGGATCGAGACTGTCAAGCTGTACACCAAGAGGCCCTGCGCCTGTAAGTTCCCCAGTAGCATTGCTTGTGACACCAGTGATTGGCGGTTATCGGTTTGGAGATCGGTGTAAAACCGCTCCACCGCGTCGTCAAGTACCTGGTAGCCAAACCGCGCACACGCCCCGCTAAGCGACCCAATCAGTTGTGCGACGCGAGGGATATTGTCGCCCGAGATGGCGTTGCAGTCGGTAAAATACGGCACGAGCGAGCAGAGTTCCCCCGGTTTTAGCTTCATCATGAGTTTGAGCACTGTTTTGTAGGTTTTTTTAGTGAGCTCTCCATATAGCAAGAGCTGTACAAACGTCGAGACGCTTGCAATGTGTTGTTTTGTATCCACTTGTTTCTCGGCAGACGGTGCGGGAGCCAGATACGAGATAGTGCCATCAATGAGCTGGCGTTCAAGCGGGTTGGACGCAGGCTGGCGGCGCAGAAATTCGGTATACTCGGCAACGCGCTGCGAAATGAGCTCGTTTTCAACCATAAATTGACCGCACGCTTCAGTAAATGTGTACACCTGCTGGGCCTGGAGTTGCGGGCGCGTCAGTTTGATGAGGACATCCACCGCGCCATGTGGAGGTATCACGCCGATTTTGACGAGTTCTGCGGTATATTTGAGGTATTTTTGGCTCTCCTGGGCGCGTTTCAAGACCTCCGGTACGACTTTTTCCGCGACTTTGGGAGACAGGGAGAGGAATTGCGCATAGTGGGGCAGCATGTGAGTTTTCGGTTTCTCCAGCAGCAAAATTTGGGCCTTTTTGATAAATGCAGGGTCTTGAGGAAACGAACTGGCTAGACCATACGCTTGCTCGGCGCTTGTGAGTGATGTTAATTTATGCTCATACACTGACCATTTGGGGGTGGATGGGGAGGCAGTAGGAGTGGCAATAGGTAGAGTGGATGGAGTGGATGGGCGCGAGGTAGAGTTGACGGCAGAAGATGTGGCGGATGGTGCTGATGGTGTCCCGCTGGCTGCCCCGCTGGCACACGCCCCTTCCGCGCCCACATTGGCGTCACCGGCGCTCTCCACAAGCCCAGAGTCTGTTTTTCTTCCAATCATCTCGCAAATATCAATATAAGCCCTGATATTATCACTTCGCTCGCGGTTTTGCTCGTCTATCTTTTGAAGCTCCTCCGACAACAGGAGCGGGTCGCGCTCTCTGGGGCACGGATCAAGCGTGTTTTCGAGTTTTTCTGCGTAATTGCACAAAGTCTGCATGAAATCCTCCTTGAGTGTATCGCGATATCCTGCCAAAAGCTTGACAGTCGCGTGCGGGGGGCTTTTCGACGGGTCGAGTACGGGTTTGAGGGCTGATTTGATCGCTGAGAGATCCTTCAAAAGACCAGCAATATATAAATCAAGTGAGACGCGCAGAGTCGTGCGTACTTTGCCGGTAGCGTCCACGGATTTGAGGATTTTGGGGATGGCAACGGATGTGAAGGGGGGGCCCAAAGTTCTGTGCAAGAAGCCCACGAAATCAGTAAAAGCAGCGATATCGACGATTTTCGAGAGCTTGGAGGCGGCGATCCCCAGGTTTTCGCCCAGCTCTGTGGGGTATTTATCGAGTCTCAGCTTGGCGGCATCTTTCTCGAGTTCCTGGGTATTTGAAGCATTTACGGTACGGATTTTATTGAAGAACCCAGAGATCTTGTGTAGGCTTGATTCCAAGTCTGTTCGAGGGGCCGGAGGGGTCGCCCAAGCGGCATTATTTTGCGCTAGCATGAGTAGTGATAGTGCAATATAGTGGTTGTAGTCAGTCTGTGGCTAGTCTATAGTCAGGTGGGTCTGTAATTAGGTAGTCTATAGTCAGGTGGGTCTGTAGTCAGGTTGGGAGTTGTAGGAGTTGTAGGGAGTTGTAGTCAGTAAGGTCAGAAGCCTGTAGTCAGAAGCCTGTAGTCAGGCAGCCTATAGTCACTAAAATCAGCCTATAGTCAGAAAGGGTTCAAGTAGTCATTCCAGTCATCAGGCCCTCCCTACTCATCAACTAGATAAACCTCATTTACCCATACTGTTGCCACTAAAACCCAAAAATTCAATAAACTAAACCCCAAAATCCCACATTTATCAACTCCAAATCCACCAGACCCAATTCAAACACTCAAGCGCCCTTGCTCTCTACCTCCTCCTTTCCCATAGACCCCCTACCACCCCACCCCTTGGTCCCAATATTAGATTCAAGATCGCAGCATCAAGATCTAAGCCTCTATATAGATGCAGCATCTGGGGATTCCCCTAGAAGATCTGTCACGACGCAGGCAGTCTACCAGCTCACAGGGAAGTGATGTTAGTGACCGAGACGGTATTCTTGGCGTGTTCTCCCAGGCAGATACCAGCGTTCTCAGTGACTGGTTGCCTCCAGGTCAAGCATCCTCCCATGAGCACGAGCATGAGTCTCTTAGCCGGCAGAGTTGGGTGCGCACACCCTCTCCAGCGTTTATGGAGGATCGGGGTCAGCAGCGGCCCGAGAGCAGCCACAATACAGGGGACCCGCACACCGACCCGCAAGGCCAAGGGGACCCGCTCGAGAACCATCAAGGGGGCCCGCCCAATTCCTCGGTCCTGGATAGTCCGCGCCCGCCGCCTCGAGTACGACAGTATAGTACGCTTGAAGCTGGCCGAGCGTTCCATTACGAGCCCGAATTGGCCGCCGAGTCACGCACCTCGCTAGTCTCTGAGCTGGGCCCGAGACCGTTGGGGCGGTCCTGTTTTTTGTTTGGTGCAAGCAATAAGTTCCGCCGTAACCTATTTTGGATGACTAGAAACGTCTGGTACCATCGCGCGCGCATTGTGCTCTCAATCGCCCAAACAGTTGTCCTGGCATTTGTGACAATCCGCGGGTCTAGTGGGTCTGATGATCACGGGCCGGGCCAGCCAACCGCAGGCAACTCGTTCAAGCACTGGGAAACGGTTTTCATGCTGCTCTTGTACATTTTTTTTACGTTTCATGTCATCGCCTCTATTATTGCTCAGGGACTGTTTACGTTCCAGATTATCACCTGGCAAGATATCAAAAGCACCTTCAAGAAACGATTCGAGGCTACTCGTAACGCTGTGCTTGATTCCACGCAATCTATCAACGAAGTCTTAATCCACGACGATATGGGTGAAGTGGAGGAGGTGCTGGCAAAAGACCGCGAAGACCAGCGCGAAGACGAGCTCCTGATTGACCAAGCGTTCATGCGTAAGTCTTGGAGCAGAGTCGAGCTCATAAGCGTAATTTTTTATTGGCTATCGATGCCCGCCAACGCTGTATTCACAAATGTCCCCAGCATGTGGCAAATGTTTTATGGTATGAGCAACCTGCGTATTTTCTGGCTGCTCAGCCTTTGGCCGGCCACCCAGGTCATTTACCATTCGCTGAAAATCGCGTTCCCACTGCTCACAGATGTTTTGATCTTCTTGGCGCTCTCTGCTCTGGCGTTCTCGGTTGCGGGTCTGCAATCGTTCAGTGGGTCCCTTTCACGAACTTGCGTTTGGGTCGACCCGCTGGGTTTGGCAGATAATTACACCAGCTCGCAGGTCTGTGGCTCGTACATTGACCCCCGTACCCGCGAAATCATGCCGTACTTGGACCGCAACGGCCAAAACACTCTCACCGTCAAGGGGTTCACCTGCCCGCTCAACTCGTACTGTGTCGAGGGCCAAAGCGAGCAAGATGGAACGCTCAACTTTGATAATATCTTCAACGCAATCGAAATCGTTTTTATTGTCATGTCAAACAATACCTACAGTGATATCATGTACTCGATCATTAACGCAGAGCAAGCGGCGAGCTGTTTGTTTTTTGTATTTGGTGTCTTTGTTTTGAATTACTGGATGCTTAGTTTATTGGTTTCGGTGCTATCCTCGAGTTTTGATATCGCATGGGCAGCGCGCCCCCAGGGCCAAAAACAGAGCAAATTGGTGGAGAAAGCCAGCACTTTTTTTGGCCGCGGCGAAAACTTTGTCAAGACTCTCCAGGCGAAACCCCTCGGCAGACGATACTTGGCCGTGTATCCAATCTTCTCCATTCTCATCGTTCTGGATGTCATTTTCCAAGCAATCTATTCCCCTCGAGACGATGATATTAAAGCCAATGACTTTCTTTACTATTGGCAGATCTTTCTCAGTGGGATCCTCCTGGCGGAGATATTTGTGCGGTTCGCCCTTTATGGAACTCGCTGGAAAGCCTTTTTCGGGTGCCCCATGAACATTTTCGACCTAGTGCTGGCTATCATCAATATGTGCACTATATGGATATACAATTCTCAGCCTTTAATTTATGCTTGGATGACGTTTTTTCAGCTTTTACGATTTTACCGATTCGTGGGGCTTTTCCCGGCGGGTGAACGAATGCTGAAAATGCTTTTGGGTAACTTTGAGCAGCTCTGGAAACTAACCGCATTCTATTTTGTTATAACCTTGATTGCCGCGATGCTGGTTTGTCGCATGTATCTCGGCCAGCTGCCTTACAATGACCCTGAGTCGGGTGATACTGCCAGTGTGTCGTTTTTCAACCTCTCTAATGCGTTTATGGCAATGTACCAAATCTCGTCCACTGAAAATTGGACCGATGTCATGTATTATGTGGTTGAAAACAGTGAGAGCCTGATTGCAAAAGCGTGTACCGCTGCTCTGTTTTGTATTTGGCTCACGTTTTCCAATTTTATCGTGGTGAACCTTTTCATTAGCGTCATGTCGGGTGGGTTTCAATCATCGCTAAAGAATTGCCGGCAACAGCAAGTACGCCGGTTTGTGCATCGCAGCTTAAAGGGCAAAACAACCACCGCACTGACCCGAGTGCCGCCAGTAATTAAAAGGGCAATGGGTCGCGTGCGGCATGGGTTTTTGGGTAAACAAGTTGGCGATCTAGATGAGCAGGAAAACCCATTGGATGCTATTGGCAAAGTTGCAGAAAAAGAGCTATTGGCCGAGTTTCTCAAGCTCTCTGAATCTGAGGACCTGGAGGACGAAAATAGTACCAAAGTACCAACCATTTTCAGTCATTTTAACAAGACCGGTGTCATGAAATCAATTCTTGGTATTGGCAAACGCTTTGCGCATTTGTGGAACCGCGAAGCTAATTATCAGCGTCACGTCAAAGAGAGTGCCAAATGGCGCAAACGCACCGATAAGCTCAATAAGCAGCGCCAAAGGTTTGTTCATGATCGCAATCGCTCAGATCTGACTATTCGCACCGATACTAGTTTTGAAAAAGAGCTGAGGCCCACCACCGAGTCCCCGCCAGTTGTGCCCAAACCAGTTCGGTTGAACACCTCGGTTCCGTTTGCTGCTGATGTTCTTGATGATGTGCTTCTTACGCCGCAGGAGCGTGCAGAGAGCGCAGGGAGTGGTTCGGCAAATCTGCATGCAGGCGAACGTGCAGCCATTGTCGCTAATGACGCGTCTAGCCCTTCTTCGCCACCAGTTCAGTTTAGAGAACCTGTGCGTCCTCATCTCAACCATACAGACAGCAATGAAACTACTTTGCAGCGAAGCAGCAACGATAGCAGCGACGAGCTTCCTATACCTATTCGCCGAGACGAGACAAGAGACTATTTGGACGATCTGTTTAGTGCGCACCAGCGCCACGAAACCCAGAACTTTGAGCGCAGCAAAACCAGCCCCAACTACGAGAAATCGCTCTATCTTTTCTCTTCTGATAGCAAGATCCGCAGGTTTTGCCAACGCATTACTCCTCCGGGCCATGGCGTCCGCCTCTCGGGCATCGAACCCAACCGCTGGGTCTGGGGCATTTTCTGGGCTATCACTTTCTTGGCCAGTGTTGCTGTGGTTATCGTTTCTTGTATCAATACCCCAATCTACCATATTCAGCACACCAAGGACCTTCAGCGCCAGGCTTCCTCTTGGACATGGATCACGTATCTCGACTTGATCTTCACCTGCATGTTTTTTATTGAGTTTATGATCAAAGTTATTGCTGATGGGTTCCATTTTACTCCCAACGCCTATACTTATAGCCCCTGGAACGTGATTGATATGCTGGTGTTGATGTCGATGGTCGTGACTGTTGTCAACAACTTTCTCGCGGGTCCTGTATCTCGGTATTCGCGAGCGATCATGGCATTTCGAGCATTGCGTCTAATTTCTGTGAACCCCAATTCGGAGGAAGTTTTCACCGCGATGTTTTTTTCGGGGATTGGGCGAATTTTCGTGGCTGCTATTATTGGTTTGGCCGTTGTGTTCCCGTACTCTGTATGGGGGCTTAACTTGTTTCACGGACAGCTTGATTATTGTGTTGATTCTAGTATCGATAATCTTAGCGAGTGTTACAATGAGTACCTGTCTAGTCCCTATGACTGGGATGTGTGGGCCCCCCGCTACGTCACGAAACCCTACTTCAACTATGATTCGTTTGGTGAGGCGATGCTTATACAGTTTGGTGTGTTGAGTTTAGAAGGGTGGATCGATGTACTTGATGCCGTGACCTCAATTCAGGGCACAGGACTATCCGCAAATGCGGCGTTTGCTACCATGGTAAACGCGCTTTACCCTATTCTATACAACTTTATTGGTACGGTTTTAATCATGACGATGTTTTTGTCCACGATTATCCGCAATTACGCCATGAGTCGTATCACCGCCTACTTGACTCCTGAGCAGCTCACGTGGCACTATATGAAGCGCACTTTGAGAGAACTGCGGCCCAAAATGCAGCTTCCTTTGTATCCAGTGGGCACGATGCGCAAAGTGCTGCTCGAATCGATTGTGAACCCCAAAAGTATCTTCAATTTGAGCGAGATTGGCCTCATTGGGCTCCTGACTATAATATATGTGCTATACCATACCCCGATGAGCCCTGGCGCGTCTAGAGCGTATGCACTTGTGGTTTCAGTCTTGGCGCTCATTTATGTCACGCTTATGGGCATCAAAGCTTGGATCCTGGGCTGGCGCGTCTTTTGTAGCGACAAGTGGAACCCGTTTACGCTTGGCACGACCTTGATGCTCGCAGCTTTTTCGTTGGCAACTATTAATGGCCATGGCGGGTTTGTGGTGGGTATGCAGCGTGCCTCTGCGCTATTCAGCATTGCGCTGTGGACCCCCAAGATCCCGCCCGTGCGCCGGCTTTTCAGGGCAGCCACAATCAATGTCGCCGAGCTTGTCACCATCACAAACACTTATTTCATTCTTTTCTTGGCTTTTGCCATTGCATTTAATCAAACGTTTGGTATCACAAAATTGGGGGAAACGGGCGACGCGTACCAGAATTTCCGCAGCGTGCCCAATGCGCTAATTTTGCTGTTTAAAATGAGCACTGGAGAAGGGTGGAATCAGATTCTCGTGGATTATAAGCTTAGCAGCCCTTATTGTACCGCTGGCAGCATGTTTTTCGAGTCTGATTGCGGGTCTAAGCCGGCCGCCACTATTCTGTTTATTGCCTGGAACATCATTTCCATGTACGTCTTTGCCAACCTTTTCATTTCGGTTATTTACGATACATTCTGGTACCTTTACCGGCGCACTCAGCTCTCGGTGACATCTACTGACCTGAAGCTCTATCAGCGCAATTGGCAGCGGTATGACCCGTTTTCAAAGGGCCACATTCTTTCCGAGGATTTTTACAAGTTTTTGCGCACCTCCAAGGGGTACTTTAGCCTCGGTATCTACTCGGACGACCCAGACTACAACTTGCGGGCCATCATTGAACGAAGTGGGTGCCGTCGCTCCCATCTTAACCGCTACGATGTGGACTATGAAGCTATTAACCGGTACCTGGCGCACATGCCTGCCGAGAAGTTTCAGCAGAAACGGCGGCTGTTTGAGCTTTTTTGTCAACACACTTTCCAAGAAATGGGTACGGGCGATATCAAAAAGAAAATCAAGTTCCAGAAACTGCTACTGCAATTTCCGCTCTACAAGGATATGGACCCTACCAAGGTCATGGAACTGACTGAGTTCATCGAGCTCAAGGTGGAGCTCTACCAAATCAAGCTTGTACTTGCAACCAACTTTATCCGACGCCGCTGGCGGCTACGGAAAGGGACATTACAACAGCAGCGTAAAATCCCTGCTTTGAATATTGTAGAAGACTAGAACCTTATTTAATTTATTATGCATTTTAAGAGTTGAGCTGTGGCCTGGAGTGGGTAGGCAAGTGGGTAGAGAGAAGGCTGCAATGGGCTGTGGTTGGGCTGCGAGTGACCTGCGAGTGTGCTCGAGTTAGCTGCGATTGACGCGAGTGGGCTGCGATTGACGCGAGTGGGCTGCGAGTGACCTGCGAGTTAGCTACGATCATCTATGGTTAGCTGGGTGAGCACTGCTTGTGTATGCTACAAGATCGGTCTGGAACCATTAGATACAGAAGGATGCGCTCGCTGGAGGTGTTTATCTGACCATCTGGCCCTTTGAAAGACTTGCCACCCCAGTACCTTCCTAGCCGCGAGTTGGTGTTTAATTCTATCTTCTACACTATTCAACAACTCTACTGTACTATATTTAATGGAAATGTTTGCTAGAGTTGCCAATCAAGACACCAGAAGCATGATTGATGCCGGCCAAGGACAGTAGCCACCCGGCAAAGTCAGTAGCTCCACCCCGCCTTCTTATGGTTTCTGAGCTCACTATAATGATAACTGGATAGATCTGTTTAGCAATAATACACATAGCAGCCTGTTACAGACTATACAAGTAGAGACGCCCAGTATCACAAGGCGCAAACTAAGGTAAAGCACCAGAGTGCACATTCTCCACTAACGCTCAGCTCTGATACTAGAGATATGACCCTCACGGACCTAGCATCATTTGGCATTTGGGAATACGCACGCTTGAGAACCCAGCTGGTAAGAAATACTGGTGGGAGTTGTTAAAACACTATTTGCCCCGCCCAATCTTTCCCATATTCAGCTTTCTGGGTGACTTCTTTGAGAGCCAATGCTACCCCGGCGGTGCAAGCAAGCATGAGATGTACTACAAAGGGGTCCATTCGAAGCGGGTTGATGTCACTCAGTGAGGCATTTGACAGTGCAGGCTTTTCGAGATCCTGGGCACTGTGCTGTACGGTTTTTTTAGGGGTCATGAGTAAACTGTGTAGAAGTTTATGTGGTTGCTTTCCCCAGATTCCACATGGATAGCTATCGCATGGTAACCAACATATAAAGACGACGAGTGACCTGTTAGAATGGCCGTATCCCAGAGTCGTAAACATACACGTACTCGGAAGATCATTTTCATATAAGCGCTGGCCGTATAGTATCAAGTCATGGTCATGTCCCGCTTGTCTAGAGGTTCAGCCTCAGGCACAATCTGCAACAGTCGGTTTTGCGGCTATGTAAATTGCGTCCTGGTATACAGTGTGTGCTAATTGTCGCCTTTAGGCACTATCCTACTCTATAATCTTGTTTGAAAGGGATTTATTACTCCTGCATACTTATGCGAGATGTATGCATGTACTAATATTTGAGGCAGAATGTGTGTGGGGCCAGTTTCACACTTATAGGAGTGCATCCAGGTTTCAATATCTTCAAAAGACAAGCTCTGTATGCCGGCCTTATGAAAGCACCAACACCTCTAATTGATCATGAGACCGGCCAAGAGGGGGATAACTTGATGGTAAAACCACACACTCTAGACGCCAAAGATACATTTCAAACATCATCCCCCTCTGGTGCCTATATCCCACCCGGAGCTCGGACATATCAGATCCTCATATCTGGCGCTTAAATCCAAGAGCCATGCAAGCTCCATTATTACCTAACCAGTGACTCAGATTTGGGTTCCCACAAGCAGGCGGTCTGCAGAGAATAAGGAAACTCCACAAAAAAATGCAATTAGTCATTGCTGATATTGGCCTGCATATGGCCCAATATGCATCAAGGTTGGGAAATTATCACCGCACCTTCTCCTCAGCTATGGCAAAAGCGTCATTGGAGTCGAAAAATTCTCTGGACTCTTGTTCCGACATTGAGCCAGTGGTCGCGAGGATAACGAGCAGGTATTCCAATATCAATTCGGGCCTTGACCCCGAGCAAGTTGAGGTACGAAGGACGCACACACGTGAGACCCTGAAATCACAGATTGATAGCATCTATGTTGATCCACCGCTGACGGTTGATGGTGTTGATCGGGTCAATGATGATGGTGCCGAATACGAAGGCATTGACCCAGAACTTGTGACCTGGGACGGCCCTGACGATCCCCACAACCCGCGCAATTGGACGCGAGGGAAAAAAGTGGCCCAGACTTTTTATGCATCCTTATTTCTGTTTATTCCGCCCGTCACCTCGACCATCATGAGTCCCGCGGTGGGTGATATCCTCGCCACATTTGACAATCACAATCTCACAGTGGGCGCGCTGATGGTTTCCATCATGCTGATTGCATGGTCGATCTTTATTCTTGTCTGCGCGCCCCTCTCTGAAGTGTACGGCCGCTACTTTGTGCTCAACTTGAGTCTTGTTTGGGGCTGTATTTTCGATATTGCATGTGCTGTGGCCCCTAATAGCGCTGCAATGCTCTGCTTTAGGTTCATTGGCGGCATCTTCAACGGCGCACCCCTTGCAGTAGCTGCAGGTACAATCGCAGATATGTTTGATGAAAGCAGCCGCATGTGGCCGCTGGCCATTCTATCTATTGCCCCGAGCAGCGGGCCCGCTATTGCGCCAATTATCTCTGGATTTGTGGTGGAGAAGCTCAATTGGCGCTGGGTGTTTTGGATTTGCGCCATCATGACCGGAGCAGCCGCAATCGTGTGCATTCTCTTTTACCGTGAGACGTATGCACCGGTGCTGTTGGCCCGCAAAGCTGCAAAACTCCGCAAGGAAACCGGCAACCAGAACCTGCACACCATCTGGGAAGTGGACCGCTTGCCTCTCCACGTTGAATTGCGTAAAGCGCTTATACGGCCCATTATGTTCATTTGCACGCATCCAATTGTCTTTTTCCTGGGGCTTCACATGGCGTTTGTTTACGGGTTTATGTATCTGATGATTGTTGCTTTCCCGACCCTCTGGGAAGGCGAGTATGGGTACTCAAAGGGCATCACTGGCCTCATGTACCTTTCGCTGCTGCTGGGTCTCAATTTCGGGATTGCGCTGTTTACGCCGCTGATGAATATTCACAATGCAAAGATGCGCCGTAGGGGTAAATGGCGTCCCGAGGAGTTTATGTTTTACATGCCGCTCTCGACGCTACTGATGTCTGTGGGATTATTTTGGTTTGGTTGGAGCGCCCAGTACAAGCTCATGTGGCTGATGCCTGAAATTGGCGTTTTCTTGTTTGGCGTGGGCCTATTTGTGGTTTTCCAGGCCATCCAGTCGTACCTGGTGATACTCAATACGCGACTCGCTAGCTCTATTATTGGCGCGTCGGTGATCTTTAGAACGACGTTGGGAGGCACATTCCCACTATTTGGGCGCGCGTTTTATGCTAAACTCGATTACGGGTGGGCAAACTCGATTTGTGGCTTTTTAATTCTTGTTCTTGGGCTGCCGCCGCCTCTGTTTATTTACTTTTATGGCGACCGGGTGAGGAGATGGGTTGATGCTAGGTATGTTGTAAAGTAGGGATGCATGATAGCGAGGCTGAAAGAGGACCCTGAGCTGGTCCTGAGCTGGTCCTGAGCTGGCCCAAAGCTGGTCCTGAGCTGGCCCTGAGTGGGTCCTGAGCTGGCCATGAGCTGGACTGGGCCGCTCTAATCGACCCCTCTATTGTTTTTTTCGACCCTGACCACCACATAGGCACCCTCCGGACCTCCTGGACCCACATTCTGACATAATCAGGATGGACCCTGGGCCACAACCTAGAATCGTCAAACTAAACATTTAAACTAATCTAAACTATCTAGCCTGCTTGTAATCGGGGATTCCCAACTATTTAAGCCTCGTAGACCCAGTCAAAGGTGGCAGGCTTGTAGCGGTGGACCTCCTCATCCTTGAACCAGAGAGCAATCTCCTTCTTGGCAGACTCAACAGAGTCAGAGCCGTGGCAGACGTTGCGGCCAACGTCGATGGCAAAGTCACCACGGATGGTACCGGGCTGGGAAGCCAAGGGGTTGGTGGCACCGAGAATGGTACGGCCGGTCTTGACGACGTCCTTACCCTCCCAAACAGTGGCGACAACAGGACCAGAGGTCATGTACTTCATGAGACCAGGGAAGAAGGACTTGGACTTGAGGTCAGCGTAGTGCTCCTCGAGGAGGGACTGGCTGGGCTGGGTCATCTTAAGGGCGACGAGGGTGTAGCCACGGTTCTCGAAACGAGAGATGATGGAGGAGACGAGTCCGCGCTGGACACCGTCGGGCTTGATCATGATGAAGGTCTGCTCGGAGTTGGACATTTGGAAAGAAGGAAAAGGGTGAGCCTGGCATATATTTTTCAGCTGAGTAAGCACGCCACTAGACGCCACTGAAATTTTTCAGCGGTGTAATTGTAAACAAACCACGAAAGCGAGCAGTGAGCATAGTTTAGCCTCCTTGGAATTGTGAAATCAGCATACACACAGGACTATACGCAGCGCCATACGCATAACGCCTCAACTATTAAACTCTAGTTATTAAACTCTAGTTATCAAACACCTCTAGTCAGTAGGCACCCTCAGCTAGTGCCTCTGAGTGATTAGATCCTCCGGCCCTCCAGAGACTCATCCCCTCCCGCGGCCCTCCCATAATCTCCGTTTGGGTAATGAGGCGTGGATCGTGGCGTCGAACCCCGTCCCACACACCGGTTCTTGGCTCTCTTGAGCTAAACCCAAACAATAGATAAACCCCCAAGAAACAAACCGAGTATCTCCCGGTGGTAAACCAACTGATTTGGCGCCAGAACGGCATTAACCGGTGCTTTTTGCAGTTGAAGCAACCCCCACTTTGACCCCCACTCTCAACAAGCACCTGGCCAATGAGCGTGACGATAAGGAGATAACAGGCGTAGTATAGATCCCCAAATAGCACCAATACACTACGTAAACGCATGTTTCAGTTGTAGATCAAGCGCCTAGAGCAACAGGATGCTCCGGTGGAGCCATGCTGGGCAGGGCACCCTAAAGTGCGATATGCAGTGGGGCCCTAACCCTTGCATTTGATCTGGGATAGCCCTTTTTGATCTGACACCTCAAAACTTTTCATCATGCTTTACAAGTCCACCGGTCCCAGCAACAACATTGAATGGCTCATCTCTCTCGATACTGAGGAGAAGCCCGGTGTCAATTACAGAAAGTGCAGTATTATCGGCACTATTGGCCCAAACACCAACAATGTTGATCTGCTCGTCAAGCTCCGCAAGGCTGGTCTCAACATTGCTCGTCTTAATTTCAGCCACGGCTCTTATGACTACCACGCCAGCGTGATTGCCAACTGCCGCAAGTCCACCGAGGTCTATGCTGGCCGTCCCTTGGCCATTGCTCTCGATACAAAGGGCCCCGAGATCCGCACTGGCACCACCCGTGATAACAAGGACTGGCCTGTTTCTGCCGGCCACGACCTTATTGTTACCACTGACCCCGAGTACAAGACCGCGTGCGACGACAAGTACATGTATGTTGACTATGCCAACATTACCAAGGTTATCGAGGCTGGCAAGTACATTTACGTCGATGACGGTAATCTCCAGCTTCTCGTGGAGGAGATTGTCGACGAGAAGACCGTCAAGGTCAAGACCGTTAACGCCGGTGCCATCTCCAGCCACAAGGGCGTCAACTTGCCCAATACCGACGTTGACTTGCCCGCTCTCTCTGAAAAGGACAAGAGCGATCTCAGATTTGGTGTTGAGCAGGGCGTTGATATGGTCTTTGCCTCTTTTATCCGCTCTGGCGACGATATCAAGAGTATTCGTGAGGTTCTCGGTGAAAAGGGCAAAGAGATCCAAATCATCGCCAAGATCGAGAACCAGCAGGGCGTCCGCAACTTTGACGATATCCTCAAGGAGACTGATGGTGTCATGGTTGCCCGTGGTGATCTTGGTATTGAGATTCCTGCCTCTCGTGTCTTCCTCGTTCAGAAGCAGCTCATCGCCAAGTGCAATGTTGTCGGTAAGCCCGTTATCTGCGCCACTCAGATGCTTGAGTCCATGACCTACAACCCTCGTCCCACCCGCGCCGAGGTTAGCGATGTCGGTAACGCCGTCCTCGATGGCGCCGACTGCGTCATGCTTTCCGGTGAGACCGCCAAGGGCAAGTACCCCGTTGAGTCTGTCACTATGATGCGCGAGACTTGTTTGATTGCTGAGCAGTCTATTGCCTACAACAGCCTCTACAATGAGCTCCGTTCCCTCAACTCCTTCAGCACCGACATGTCTGAGACCGTTGCTATGGCCGCTGTGAGTGCCGCTATTGAGCAGCGCGCCGGTGCCATTGTTGTTCTTTCCACCTCTGGTAACACTGCCCGTCTCTGCGCCAAGTACCGCCCCGTGTGCCCCGTCCTTATGATCACCCGTAACGACCGCGCCGCCCGGTACTGCCATCTGTACCGCGGTGTCTACCCCTTTGTGTTCCCCGAGCCTCGCGCCACCAACGCCGAGGACTGGCAGAACGATGTCGAGGAACGTGTCCGCTGGGGTGTCCAGCAGGCTCTCGATTTGAACATCATCAAGCCCAACTCCAACGTCATTGCCATCCAGGGCTGGAAGGCCGGCGGCGGCCACACCAACACGTTGCGCATTCTTACCGCCGATAAGGTGTTTGACAAGAGCTCTTGATTAGATTTTAGTATTTGATAGGGAAGGCTGAGCTCAGTGAGCGAGTGCCCGATTCATGTCCGGATAGCTATACAAACAATACATACTGAGTTGAATGCGCGCTATGTTACAATTAGATGCGCGCTATGGATATTCCATGGTGTTGTTGATCGGCAATAACGCGCGTTGAAGCGGCCCTGCAACGATAGATGCCCCATCAAAGGTTAGTGTGGAACTTGGGGCTGGGCCAGGTGATGTGCTCGACACTGGCGCTTCTAATACTATCAATACGTGATGGACATAATTTCAAGCTTTGATTGACAACGCGCCACCGCAGGGTCTATGATATGTATATAGTCTATAGGCCATTTACCGTCAAGACAGTTATCATCAAGACGCCGCCTAGATAGGTTCCAATCACCTCAAATTACACTCTTATAAATCCTCAATTTTGCGTGATAGCATTAGATACGTTATTTCACCGCCAAACGCCTACTTGCCTCCTCCAACTAGCATAAATAAATAATCTTAAAGCGCTATGCCTGACTACCTGAGGGCGTACATGCCTGGATACTGGACTCTAGGTTCTCCTCGTCACTTTGTACGCCATTTAATCGTGCCTGCACCAACTCCACAAAGTGCCGCCAGTTCACGCAACAACCATGCTCATCGACCTGATAAGCCAGCCACCTGATAAGCGAGACAGCTTTGAGCCAGTTCCAATCTTGGTCAAGAACACTCTCGATATATTGATAGAAATCCAGCGCGTCCTCATAGTACGGGCCCTCGTCATGAGACAGCACCCAGCGCTTGACTTCAGCCCTCATGTCGCACTCGCGGGTAATTTTGCCGAGAAAGTCAATCGGCATGTACTCGTCTGCGGGTTTCTTGGCCTTTATTTTCTTGCGCGCTTGGCTCCGCGAGCCGCTAGTAAGGCGGACATTGTGCAAGTCGGCGTGGCGGACGATTTCCTGCTTTATGTCGTCCGGAAGAGCTTCAAACACTTGCTCGTCGATTGTTTCGACATTGTTCATCTGCGTCAATGTTGTGAATTTACGTTTTGGCTGGAGCGTAATGTACTGGCGTTTCTGTGGGGTCGATGGTGCACTTGTAAACTCACTGATACGCTTCTGACGGTTTGAGTGCTTTGGTGTCGTTGCGGGAGTCTCCATACTCTTGAGATGCACTCCCAGTCCGCGGAACCGTAGCGGGTTGATGTTGAGCTGACGCACTGTGCCAGTGACGATCCTGCACAGCTCTGTACGCGTCACATTGGGGTCAAGCTGGATGGTGCGGTTGAGAATATCACAAAGGCCGCATCCCATGTACTTTGATGGCAAGAACGGCTCGTTTTTCTCCATCTTGTAGACCTTGACCGAAACAGACGAGACCATAATTTCGGGCTCGAGGCGGCCCCAAAGTTCGTCTACTACACTGGAGATAAACGTCTCGAGCTCCTGCACGGTAATAAGTCGTACCCCCCATGCCACATCGACGCCAACCGTTTTAGCCGGCGCGTTCAGGGTCGAGATATCATTGGTATCCTGTGCCGCGTAGGCATCAAAGAGCTTCTTCGCGACCGCAGGGCCTACGTGAGACTCGAGGGCATGCAAAGTAAACCGCTGGGTATCTTGAACTTTCTTTATACCTAGCTGCTCGAGTTTATGGGCAGTCATGTGGCCAATGCCCGGAATTTTATCCACAGTGAGGTCGCGAACGACAGGGTACGCGTCGTGCTCGGAATCGAAAGTCCTGATCCCGTCTGGCTTTGCTAGCTTGAGGGCAATCTTTGCCAGCATCACATTGGGGCCCGCGCCAACCGATACAGCGAGATCTGTCTTGGCGCGTACTCTCGACCGGATATCGTCTATCAAGTGTTCAAGGCTGCGCTGCGAGCGCTTGAGCAGGTTTGTAACATTCACAAGTGCCTCGTCTACAGAGACTGGGCAGATATAGTCTGGCTCCAGATCCTTGAGCACCGTGTAAAGCGCGTCTGAAGCCTGGCGGTACGCGTCGAAATCGTACGGCAGGCACACGAGATCAGGGCACATTTTACGCGCACGACTGACCCACATGCCGTTTGACACGCCAAATGATCTGGCAATATAGTTGCAACTTGCAACGTCGGAGGTATCGGATCCGTGAGACGCGCACACGGGTTTGTTTGCGAGTTCCGGTCGGTTCTTGAGGACGGCAGCGATGAAAAACGAGTCGAAATCAACATGCAAGATTGTTTGCTTGCCATTTAGCGGTGTGTGGTCCCATTTCCCCTGCTTGAGCTCCTGGCGCAGCGCTCGTTTCCGGCTCGAGAGGAAATGGAGCCGCGAGTTTTTATAGTAGTCTGTGAGGAAATTGGGCGCCAGGCAGTTAACGCGCGCCCGTTCCTTGAGGATCCAGTTGCGCTCGTCGACTTTGGGCTCGATCGTGCGGAAGTCTGTCCATGGCAGGCGCCTACCCCGGGCTATCGACTCGAGGATCCATTTGGGCTTTGCGACCTCGTAGTTGGCCCACAGCTCGGTTTTCCGCGCAGTCAGGGACTCGGCAACAATGTGCGTGGCGCTATTTTTGGAGCTGTAGAAATTGCACACCTTGCCTCCGTGTTTTGTGATGAGATCCATCAGTTCGGCGGCTGGGGGCACGGTATGGCCGGTAATGTAGATTGTGAGGCCCTTGAAGATATCCGAAGCGGTGGCGCTCTGGCGTTGATCCTGGAGCTTATTGTTTTTGTCTTGGAGGTACTGGTGAATATCCATAGGCGAGCGGGACAGGGCGAGAAGGAGCGGGACGGGACCCGAGCTGTTGATGAGATGGGACAATTAAATGGATCAGATGAGAACAAAGCTGCTCAAGTTATGGTGGAGTGAATGAGGAGGTATTGGGGAATTGCAATAAAAAAAAAATAACAAAATTGCAGAAACTGGCAGAAATTAGCAGAAAATGGCAGAAAATGTCAGAAACTAGCAGAAATTAGAAGAAACAAATTTACCACGGCAAACAACGTAAACGTACAGATCAAACTTGACCAGATCAAGTACTCCTCTCAGCTACTTCCCAGCTCCCTCAGCTATCTGTAGTTATTCAATTAAATACTCTGCCCCACTCCTACCCTCGTCTAGCCCCTAGCCAACTCTCTATCTCGTAAGCAGATGTCAAAACGATCGCTATATCTGCCGTCATTTGCCCAAAACGAGGACGAAGAGGCGGTAATTCCCAAAAACAACCGGAAATCGGCGCTCAACTTTGAGGTGATTCGCGAGGTTGCGCTTGTGGCCGCCGGCGTTTTCCTGGTTTTGTGGCTTTTACTGGGAGACAAAATCGGGGGCCACCCCGCTGCGGCACGCTCCACGGGCGTTAAAACCACCACCAGCCCGCTCATTTTCCCGTCCATCCCTGGCCTGGACGGCGCGCCCCGCAAGGCACCCGGCGACAACAACCAGGACATGCACCTCATGCCGGCGCAGGAGACCACCTCCTCGTACCTTTTTGGCGGCTCCAGCAGCCCTAAAGCAGTGGTTGTGACTGTTTTAGACGACACCAAATACCCCAGAGAGTACCTGCGCAAGATTGTTGAAAACCGCGTCGAATACGCCAAAGCCCACAACTATGGCGTGTTTATACGCTTTGTGCGCGATTTCAAGAAGCTCACAGAGGGCCATTCCAAGGAGGCGGCCTCGTACTCCCGTGCCGCCATCGCGCGTGAGTCTATGGGCGCTTTCCCCAACACAGAGTTCTTTTGGTTCCTTGACGAGAGTTCGCTGATTATGAACCCGTTGGTGAACATTGTGCAGGAATTCGACGATGCCGAGCATTTGGGCGCGAAAATGGTACGCGGTGCTCGTATTGTGCGCGCGCTGCCTCATGTTGCCAGCTTCAAGCTCAACCCGGCCCAGAACGTGGAGCTTATTCTGACCCGCGACAGTATTGGTGTGACGCCGGTTTCGTTTATGTACCGCAATGGTGTGGTTGCGCAGTCATTTTTCGACTTGTGGCTCGACCCTATTTTCCGCTGGAACCCGTCGTTCCCCAATGACGCGCACACTCTGCAGCACATGGTCCAGTGGCACCCGCACTATCTCAACAAGCTTGCGGTTGTGGGGCCCAAGCTTATCTCTGCATTTGCATTGCCGCCCACCGGTGAGCTCCGTGATGAGTTGGCGTATACCGATGGTGACTTTGTTGCCCACTTTGACTGTGACTACAACACAGAAGAGTGTCGTAAAGAGTTTCAGCGATTCTGGAGCGGTCGTGGTCGAGTGAAGGTGTGAGTGCGAGACCGAGCCCAAGCGAGCCAAGCGAGACCGAGCCCAAGCGAGTGTGCTGGGAAACACTAGTCACTCTCAGTACTGGGAAATACCAGTCACTCTCAGTACTGCTCCCAAGCCACTGATCTGCTCCTTTAACAACTAAAGCACAACACACGAAACAATGAGCAAGCGGGCCCGGCTAATCAAGCAGGGCAATACTATAAGCAGTATTAACTGAGCTTCCAATGACTTGCCGCCTTTGAATTTGCTCTTCGCCATTACTTGCCGCTGCTGGTCGCTCTGGTTGCTTGCCGCTCTCGACCTATGAACATCCACACCCAAAACACATAGAACTCTCTGATCTAAATAATATTTAATGATACGTTTACCGTTGTTCAAGCAGCCTCACGTAGCCCCTGCGGCCTGAGCTGGTTCCGGGGAGCTGGTACAAGGCGCGACCCAGCAAATGGATCTGGGCAGGTCTATCTGGACGGGTCTAATCGGAACTTGGCTGGGATAGAGAGGCCGGGTTATATGGGTTTCATGTGGGTCGTGTGGGTCGCAGGGTCCTAGCGGGTCGTATGGGATCAGGTGGGTCGTGTGGTCGATTGCGGGTCGTATGGCCTTTTCGGGTATTGTCCTCTAGTGGGCCATAACTCTCATGGGTCATTTCCATGGCGCGATTCCTGCACTAGCCCGTACCTGTTTACCCAAAATGCCAAAAACCTCCCTACAAATTCCATTCCACGTATAGCCAGACGCAAAGTGCAAGGACCAAATAGACGTTAGAATCAAACCTATCCTTTAATTCACCCCATACACTCTCTAACCCCCGAACCGGTGTAGGCGTCACCACCATCGTATCAGAACATCCATATCTCGCGCTGTGATTTTTCCCTAGGCACACCCTCCATCCCAGTACTCTAATTTTCACTAAAATTCTACATATAACTCTTGGTCCTCTCGACCACCGTAGTGAGTCACTCTCTTTTTGGTCTAATTAACCGAGGCGCCTTCCATATCGGTACAGTCTAATTAATACATAACCCTAAATTGTATATACCACAGTGTCTATCCGGTTCGGTTTCATCTGGTTCATCTGGTCCATATGGGCTGCTCAATCCTCTGACCACCGCCCACATCCAGCCTGGCCACTGAATCTATCAACCTAGCTCTGTAAAAGCTCCTCACCTAGAGCCCTTTGCCTATCAGCATCACTCATGGGAGCGGGGCTTTGGCCCAGCCTCTGTACTAGCCTCTGTACTAGCCTCTGTACTAGCCTCTTGCCTAGTGTATCATGTACTCTTGTGGCCAACGAATCGACCAAAGCTGTTACCTGGTGAGGATAAAAAAACGCCGCAAACCTAAACGAGTCGCTTTGGTCGCCCTTTTGAACCTGAGGGCCGTCCAGCAGCTGGTCCATCACCAGAGACTTGATGTAGCGCAGATACCACCACGACACGCCCAGAGACACCCAGGCCATCACCAGCACGCTCAGGTCAATAAACGCAAACAAAGTGTAGAAAACGAGCGCCGGCATCACGAGATACCTGGGCTTGATCTCTGCCCCCATGAGCACATAGGTGAAGGGGTTTGCCTGCTTGAGGGCCACCAAAAGAGCAACAACGAGCGGTGCCGGGCCGCCGATTGGCTCCGTGCTGCCAATGAAGATGTCCACCACGACCGCAGCAAGCACGGGCACGAGCGAAACCAGCAGCACGTACTTGCCCAGCGAGCGGGACCCCCACGACCTCTCAAAGAACCGCAACGCCAAAGCCAGAAACGAAATGTGCACAATGCTTAAAAGGGGCCGTCTCCCTGTGAACGGGGCCGTCAAAAGTGTCCAGGGGAACTTCCAAATCAGGGCTGGCCGGGCCAAGAAATACGGGACCGTGACCTCTGCCAGCGGGGCTCCCGTTTTGGAACTGATTGCGTACCTTGAACCTATTTCTGCGATTGAAAGACATATTGAAGAGAGAATAACTGATTGAGTTACGGGGTAGTGCATAGGCTGAGTGAGCGAGCAGTGAGAAACAGGGGAGGCAGTACCCGGGCAGCGGGAGCCAGTTGAAAGCAGTTGAAAGCAGTTGAAAGCAGCGGCCAGGTAGCGGGGACATTGGAGACAGTGGTCGGGCAGTGCGCCTAGTCAATAAAGAATATTGCCCTCGCAGTGTCAAGTGATTCAGTCACACTACAGTGCCGAATCTGAGCATTCATTCTGTTTATTTAGTATAAAGCAATATTACTCTGTATTTTATTTGGAAAAAGGACCGGATTTCATACTATTATACTGGTTTTGTAGGTAGCCTCCTGACTGCATGAGAAGGAGAGACACAAGAGCGTGTGGAGAAAAGTTAGGTACTAGAGTAATTTGGCGTTGCTATCAGACGTATTTTCACCCTTCGAGCCGCGCCTGGCCCGCCCTTACCCCCACTGCCTCACTCGCTGCTCACTTGACCATTTTCTAAATCGATACTAACATATCACTATACAACTAGCTAAAGACCCACGAGTCTCCGCTTAAAGATCGGGATCATCGTCCTCATCAGGCAAGGGCTGAGCGGCAGCCTGCTCCATCTCAGCCTCGTACTGCTTGACCAGGTTGGCGTCGACCTCGGCCTCGGGAGCCAAGAGAGCGGTCTCGGCAACAAACTCGAGGTTGCTCTGGCCAGAGAGCTTGCGGGCGAGCCAAAGGAAAGGCTTCTCAAAGTTGTAGTTGGACTTGGCAGAGATATCATAGTACTGCAAGTTCTTCTTGCGGTGGAAAGTGATGCTCTTGGCCTTGACCTTGCGCTCCTTGACGTCGACCTTGTTGCCGCAGAGAACAATGGGAATACCCTCGCAAACGCGGACCAAATCACGGTACCAGTTGGGCACGTTCTTGTAGGTGACGCGGGATGTGACGTCAAACATAATGATACCGCACTTTCCGTTAATGTAGTAGCCATCACGCAGACCGCCAAACTTCTCCTGGCCAGCAGTGTCCCAAACAGTGAAAACAATGTCGCCAAAGTTGGTGCTGAACTTGAGAGGGCGGACATCAACAGACTGAGTAGCAATGTAGCGCTTTTCAAATTCACCGGAAATGTGACGCTTCACAAAAGTGGTTTTACCAGTACCACCATCACCAATGAGCACCAATTTGATATCAGGAGTCGACATTTTGAAGAGTAAAAAGTAGAGAAGGAAAACTTGTTCAAAACACTGGTTATATAACTGGGTTAGGGGAGCAAAAAAAGTCTTTGAGATTCCAAAGTTTTTGCCCCAGGGAATGTGCGCATTGCTATTTGATTGGGCGTGAAATTTTATTGTTTAGCAATTAGTTCCTTGGATGCCAATTGATCTAACTCAGTTTAGGTACGATTCCAAGCATGCCGGGAGTGGGTCCCCGAGCAGGTCGCCGCCGCCGTCTGAGGTCCGACGCAAAGCTCAATCCCCAGGCGAGATTCCGCCGCTTCTCAAACCAAATCTGCTTTTGGTCTTTACGGGGTTCAATCCTGGCACAGAGTCGGGGCGCACGGGCCACCACTATGCGCATGGATCTAATCGGTTCTGGAGGTTTCTGTACGAGTCTGGCCTCACCAGAGATAAGCTCTCGCCCGAGCAGGATGTCGAGCTCCCTGATTCCTATCGGTACGGGTTCACCGATCTCGTGGCGCGGTGCACCGCGGGGATCACGCAGCTCTCAAAAAAGGAACGCCTCGAGGGAGCGGCGCTTCTCGAGCAAAGGCTCATGAAATACAGACCTAAATACGTGGCATTTGTGGGTAAAGGTATTTGGGATACCGTGTGCGCGTACAAGGGCTGGAGAAACAAGAATTTCCAGTACGGTCTCCAGGAACACACATTTGGCACCAAAGTAGTGGTCCTTCCCTCGAGCTCAGGGCTCGTGAGTATTGCCAAAGACGTGCAATTGGTTTGGTGGAATAAGTTACGCGAACTTGTTGATGCAGAGAGGGAGAAGCAGGATAGAGGGGAGCAAGGTGAGGAGGATCAGAACGGCATTGAGAGCGGTATAGCCACGCCAAAAAGGTCCCAGGTGTCTTTTTCACAGGTAGAGAGCAATGCAGTGCTGACCAGCTCGGATCCCACGGCGATCAAATCGGACCCACTGGAAACGGCCATATCGGACCCACCAACCCGCAAAAGAGCTAAACTAGAAATTAAAGAGTAAATTTTGTTTTATTTCTGTTAGATTGAGAGTGAATGTGGGCTGGGGTCAAGTCAGTACTGGTTTTTATTGGATTGGATCAGTGCTGGTTCTATTTCAGCCTAATGGTGGGACCTCTGACGGGCTTCAAAGCACCCAAGCGGTACTCAAGCGGTACATAAGCAGTACCCAAGCGGTACCCAAGACGGCACCCAGGTGGTATCTCTGTGGCACCAATGTTGGCGATTCCCAGGCCCATAACTCACTCAGCCTCTAGGGGGCATCCCCAGTATACTTCTATAATCAGGTATCAAATACTCGAAATCCTCAGGGCCCTTGTGTTCCGACTTCAAAACCTCCAATAGTGCCTCGTACCAGATATCATAGGCCTCACCGCTAAAATGAACACCATCATGGACCAGGTGCCTGACGGATTTTGGGCCCTTGTAGGCAACCTGACCGGGGACTGGCTGCACCAAATCTGTGGGGTCGCCATTTGCTTGACGGAACCGCGCGTAAAGGTCAATAAACCTTGCTCCGTTGGTCTCGGCTACGCTCTGGGCGGCTTTGCTGTACTGGAGAGCCCTCTCGTTACTACGGATCATAGAGCTCTCGCCATCGCTGCTATTTTCATCCACAAGAGCAGTTCCCACGATAACCACGAGACCAGTGCGCGTTTGGGCGGTTTTGATCATCGCCGTGAGGTTCGCCATGTACTCGTCCACGGGAATATGCTGCTCCTGATCCTGAGCTACAGCGTCATTGGTACCAAAGAATATTACTGCAGCAATGAGATCGTCGCTGATCTCCTCAAGAAACTGCTGGAGGTAGGGCCGTGCCATCTCAGTGTTGTACCCAGATAGTCCGCGGGCAAAGATGTCTACTTTACGCATATAGGTATTTGCGAGGTTTGCCAGTATACCTGAGGGTTTCTGGTATCCGAATTCGGTGATTGAATCTCCAAAGAGGAATATTTTGGGGTACATGCTAGCTAGGTGAAGGCTCTGGAGGGTGGAGCACTAAAGGGTGGAGCACTATAGGGTGGAGGACTATAGGGTGGAGGGCTATAGGGTGGAGGGCTAGAGGGTGGAGCACTATAGGGTGGAGGACTTGGGAGGACCCTTGAACTATAGTCACTTGACTTACTTGTAGTATTTGTTAGAATCAAATTAGGGTTCTTTCCAGGACCTGGTATATGTAGCTAGTGGAATATGTAATAATACTAACGAATTCCAATACCGGTTCCGTAGATCATTGTTGTACTGCTTAGTCTACCTTCCAACAGTTTACACGTACACCCCCCTTCCACCCCTACCTTCCAACAGTTTACACGTACACCCCCCTTCCACCCCTACCTTCCTACCCCCTTATTAGCCCCTCTCGTCCTCTCTCCCGCTTACATGTCCACCGTTGAAAAAAAAACCGAAGACTTGAGTGTCGCCAACTCCGCTGTTGTGACAAAGTACAAGCTTGCGGGTGAGATTTCGGAGAAGGTTCTCGCTAGTGTCCTCGCCAAGTGCGTTGCTGGCGCCAAGATCGGCGATCTCTGCGTCGAGGGTGACAAGCTCCTCAGTGAAGCGACCGCCAAGGTCTACAACTCCCAGAAAGTGCCCAAGGGTATTGCTTTCCCCACCTGCGTCAACGTAAACGACTGCGTTGCCCACTACTCCCCCATCCCCGGCACCGAGACCCCCGAGCTCAAGTCTGGCGATGTCGTCAAGGTCACTGTTGGTGCTCAGATTGACGGTTTCCCCAGCATTGTTGCCCAGACTATTGTTGTTGGTGCCTCCACCGTCGAAGGTGAGGTCGCAGATGCTCTCGCTGCTGCCCACTACGCCTCCGAGCTGGCCCTCCGCACCATCAAGGTCGGCAACAAGAACTGGGACGTCTCCAAGGTCGTTGATGAGGTCGCCAAGACTTTTAACTGTACTCCCGTCGAGGGAATGCTCAGCCAGCAGCACAACCAGAACGAGATCGACGGCAAGAAGAAGATCATCTTCAACCCCAGCGATGCTCAGCGCCGCGACTTTGAGTCGGTAACTTTCGGCGAGAACGAGGTTTATGGCCTCGATATCCTCATTGTTCCCGGCGATTCCGGAAAGACCGTCTCCAAGGACACCCAGACCACCGTCTACAAGAAGGGCAACCGCACCTACCAGCTCAAGCTCCGCACCTCCCGTATCGCCATCTCTGAAGTGCAAAAGAAGGCCGGTACTTTCCCCTTCAACATCTCCATCCTCGAGGACCAGAAGCGTGCCCGCATGGCTTTGCAGGAGCCCCTCAATCACAACCTCGTAGAGGCCCTCGATGTCGTTTACTCCAAGAGCGGCAAGCCTGTCGTTGAGCTCTTCACTACTTTTGCTCTCACCAAAAACGGTGTTCTCAAGCTCGCCGCGCCCGCACCTCTTAATACCGAGCAGGTCAAGTCCGCCCACAAGCTCGAGAACCCTGACTTGTTGGCTCTCTTGAACACCTCTTTGAAGGTCAACAAAAAGAAAAAGGCCAAGAAGGCTGAGTAAATGTGTGGAGCCGCTTCCCGAGAGCTAGTCTAGTCTGTTGTAGTAGATTTAAGCCTTGACATATGTATATTGCACACTATCTTCTACTCAAGTGCCTATACAACCTTATGTAGAAAAGCTCTATTGCCTAGTTGGTTGGAGCTCTAAAATCATGCTTTTTAGGTTGTATCAAGACCAACGATAGAGTGAGGCCCGTGGTGACCGCTGGTGAGCAGTAAAGGAACTCGTGGGTGCTGTGACTCACCAGTAGCGTTACAATTGTTGTTTGCATTCATTTGTTCTGCTTTTACTGGTAACCAGTGACTATCTAGGAGCCGATCTCCTGGCAAGTCCCAACTAAGTCAAACTCCTATGCTGATGCACTCATTGTTTCTCTACAGAATACAAAGTATACATAATTTTATAGATTCATGCATTATCTCGAATCACAAGCCTTGAATTTCTTTGCCAATGTCTCTGGAAGCCTCCGCCTGCTCCTCAGCACACGGACTGCCCCTGAACTGATGCTTGCGAAGATAATCAATTCGGGTGAATTTCACGTTGCAAAAGTTGCAGATGTACTTGGGCTCACCGTGCACCGAAGCCTCATGACGTTTGAGGGAATTCTTGCAGGTGAACCCAATAATTTTGCGAGGACAGTCCCCGTACGAGCAGTAGCAGCTCATCCCGAGCTCACTCCGGGTATGATTGTCACAGTGGAATGCCAGGTACCCTTCAGTGGTGAAAATCTGATTGCAATCGGCGGCGGGGCAGGAGCTCGAGGTCTTTTTTTTCATTAGCTTGCTGTTACGGAAACCCGAGTCCTGGACGAATTTTTGCTGAAACTGAGACAGTTTACGCTTGCGGAGCACTCTTTTGAATTCCTCAATGGCGTCGCTACAGGGCTCATCGCGAATAAATTCCTTTGCAGGGATCTCGGGGTAACGCATCGCCAAGCTTGGGGCACGTAGAGAGCCAACTTGTGGGATAGCGCCGAAACTAGGGGTGCCCTTATGCTTTTTTATTGGACTTCCACTTGTGTATGCAGATTCAGGGCAGTTGGCTGCTCCCAAAATGCCTCTGGGAGATAGCAGAGGGCTTTCTTGTGACGCAGAGAGCACAGCCTGGCCAGTAAGTGTGTCTTCGCTAAGCCTCAGCGTTTCATCGGGGTCCACAATCCTCAGGGGCTTTTTATTGGCCCACTCATACATTAGGGGTAATTCTCCACTTGGCTCTGGGGCCACGCTATTATCGGTATTGCCCGCGTCAGGGGACAGACTAAACTGGCCAAAGCCACCTGGGAATTGTTCGAGCTCAATGGGACTACTGGGCTGCATAATAGTACCATCAGAGTGCAAGGAACTTAATTCATCAAGCAATGCATTGCCCTCAGAGGCAGTATCGTCTGTGAGGAGCGACAAGTTGTCGTCGTCGTCGCTCACTCTAGTCAGGGAGCCAGAGGGGGAGAAAGCAGGAGCCAATGCAGTAGGAGTAGACGTGGCTACTACGTGCGATTCTTCCAATTTGAACATCTCAGAGATACCAAACATCGGAGTCGCAGGGGTGCGGACCAAGTCTTGGAAGCTGAAAAAGGGCTTGGTGGAAGAGCCAGGGTCCATGAGATTGAAGTTCAGGTGGTTATTGAGGAATAGATCCACTGGCCGGTTCCCACGCATCCTCGATTTTGCCGCACAAGAGCAGAGGGGGTATTTATACTCCGGGACCCACATGGCTAGTCTTCTGACTCGGCGGGGATTAGGTCATCCGCATGATGCATTGCATGCGGCTTGAGGTTTTTCCAGGGTCAAATACGCTACGAAAATGGCGCGATGGTGCTTTGATCCCCGAGTGTTCTATTTTTGCTGATGTGAGTAAGCTGATAAGCTTTTGCGATGAGAAGCAACACCCATGAAATGCTAATTTATGTGCAACCCCCAAAATCATGCAGAAGCGAATGCAGGAAGTTTTCGCACCTGCTCCGCTGCGAGTGCCCTAGTAGTACCACATTCTCTATTATTGTCCATATCACACTGCTAGATTTCCCCTCTTTTGTCAAATTCTGGCATCTGAGTACTGCAATAGTACGACAACCACACTTTGAGCATCTGCGCCGCATGCAAGAATATGCACGACCGCCCAGAACCAAAACCCGTCCCCTGTCTGCAATAAGCAAGGTATTGGGCATATGCTACCCATCAAACCATCAAAATGATACGCCAATCGTACATGGAAACCTATTTGCTACGAATAGTTCCCACAGGTTTGCCTATTTTCCCCAGCTATGCAGTACAGCATTGGAGTACTATGAAGTCCTAGATAGTGATGTATTATCGATATTTTATCATCACAAGCTAGGTTTGTATATTCTGGTCTGCCCTTGCGAGATGAGATCTGACTTTAGTTTGACGAATTCGGGTGGCAATATGTGGCAAACTTATGTAATCGCTATTCCGGGTACTCTGATCAATTGCATTCAAGTTCTGTCTTTTTGAAAGTGCTGATTGTCCCCCTGTCGCCACAATTCCGCATAGTTATATAATACAATAGCATTACATAATCCAATTTGGTGTGTGGCAAGACTTTTGAGGTGTGGCGTAAGACCTACTCGTACTCTGATTAGCCTCTCTAGAGACTATTAGCATTGTGTACAGTTTCAATGACAATGGGGTAACATGACAGTTTTTTAGGCCCAATATATGAACTAGGTTGATATTGAGTAAGAAGTGGAGCTGGCTTCCCACTCATACATGACTTTTTACAACTCCTACACTGTATACTTAGCTGGTATAAAGATGAAGGGATAGCAACCTGAGAGCCCACTCGAGACCTGCAAAGACCTCCAAAATTACCATATTGACTCCGGGCAGTAGAGTTATCGCACAAACGCTCATTCGATTGCCATATACTGGGATATTATCTTAATATCCAGTAATGGTTTGGACTCGACTCGAGTCGTTTTCTTGACATTTCAAGGCTCGCCATTCACCTACAGGTAAAGTCGAGCAAAAGGCATTAATCCAGGTGTTTGTGGTCCTGCTTTAAGGCTATGCTTCTTAAGCACCTACAATGCACTAGCTAGTGCAGAATATGATCTGCACGGTCTGATTTATATAGTTGTAACAAACTCAGTGTGCACTCAGTTGAGTTTGAACGCACAGACCCAACTAAGTTTGAGCCACGCCCACCTCTAGACCTATATTAATGTACAGAGCGGATCGACACTCAGAACCACATAATTGCGTCGGGAAGCAGCTACGGGTTGGGTGTGTACTTACTCTATTTATGGTGCCAACGCAGATTCAATAGTGATGCCTGAGAAAAACATGCCGGTTCAGCCCCTGACCCAGCCCCACGCTCAGAGGCTAGTAACCAAGCTTCGTCGGGCAATGTCCGACTTTTGCTAATAAATTAGCTCCCATTACAAGAAATAGCAAGCCAAGGAACCTTAAATCCTATTGAATAACAGTTCCAGGAGTGCAGGCGCTAGAAACAGAGCTTTTAAGCGCCAGAGCAATCTGTCTGGGGCCAGAATTAACATCTGAGAAGAACTGCAACTCATTTGGCATACTATGCACCTGCGTGTATGAGGTTTCGTGCTTGTTTTCTTCGGCTTGGTTGTCATGCATTGTTACATCCCCACATTTCTCGGATGCAGTAAATATGCAGGTTCAAGGTTGCCACTGCATGCATTAATTGGAATAGCCCGAGGAAAATCGCACAAAGCTGCAAATAGTGAAGTGAATTAATAAGTGAGATCCTCTACGGTACAATCGATACTTGTGTGTTGAATTTCTGGCCCGAAAGACCGCTCAGTACCGCTTCTCCAAACATAGCCTCCTGATCCTGCTGCCATTTATGCACCCCACAAGCACGATCAAGGGATGATCCCCTAACCCACTGACATTTGTCTTAAATGCGCTCAAAGAAGCCAAGTATACCAAAACACTTACCTCTTCAAACTATGAAGTCCCTAATTCCTGACTCGTGGCTCCTCGAGAATAGGTACCAGGGCCGCTCCCTCACCGTTTGCATCGTATCACTGGCCGCCCTTTCTATTTTCTTCTTTGGCTACGATCAGGGCATGATGTCTGGCGTGAATACCTCCCCCGACTATGTAGATCATATGAAGTTTGGCTATTACGATTCAGAGGGCAACGTCACGGTCACTGATTCCACCAAGCAAGGAGGAATTGTGGCTATCTACTACTTTGGCACCATGCTTGGGTGTCTTTTCGGCGGCTACACCTCGGATCGAGTAGGCCGTATCAAGGCAATTGCAGTGGGCGCGGTTTTGGGTATCATTGGCGCAGCCCTGCAGTGTTCGGCAATGCAGACCCCGTGGATGGTCGGGGCTCGGTTTGTGAATGGCCTTGGAACGGGTGTTCTTAACGCAGTAGTGCCGGTATACTCTTCAGAGACCGCGGAGCACACTTCCAGAGGCGCCTTTATCGCCATCGAGTTCACCCTCAACATCTTTGGTGTTGCCGTTGCATACTGGATGGAGTATGGGCTTTCATATATTGACAACGGGTTCTCGGCCTTCCAATGGCGTTTCCCCATTGCTTTCCAGATCCTTCCGCTCGTGATATTGCTGGCTATTGTGTGGGTATTCCCCGAGAGTCCCCGCTGGCTCGTCAAGAATAAAGACCATGCGCGCGCAAAGCGCCTTTTAATCAATCTGCGTGGTGAGCAAGGAGGTCTCAAAGAATACGATGAGATTTGCGAAGCCGTGGACTACGAGGCCAGCTCCGCGCTTTCGTCAAACTACCTGCGGATGTTTTTGGGCTACTTTAGGTCACCCGATGTGGAGAAAACACAAAGAGCCAAGAATCTTCACATCTCCCGGCGTGTTCAACTTGTCATGTGGCTCCAGATAATGCAAGAATGGGTCGGTATTGCCGGCGTTACCGTTTACCAGCCACAGATTTTCCAGCAAGCCGGCTACTCAAAGCGCAAGTCAGGATGGCTCTCGGGCCTCAATAATATATTTTACATGTTCTCGACCCTCATCAACTACTGGACCATTGATTCATGGGGGCGCCGGTTCACGCTGTTTTGGGGCGCAATCGGCCAGGGCATCGCGATGTTCTTGGCAGGAGGGTTCTCCAAGCTCCAGCAGAACCACCCCGAGAACAAATCATACGGCGCCGCGTCCGCTGCGTTTGTGTTTATCTATACATCAGTGTTTGGCGCCACCTGGCTCGCTACGCCTTGGCTCTACCCCACTGAAATCTTCCCTCTCAAGGTCAGAGCCCAGGGCAATGCGTTCAGCGTAGTGGGCTGGTCGATTGGTAACGGGTGGTTAACACTGCTTTGCCCCATCATGTTTGACAAAATTAGAGAAAAGACCCTGTACATTTTCGGTGCTTGCAACTTTTTGTCCCTGGTCCTGGTGTGGCTATTCGTACCCGAAACAGCCAACCGCACACTCGAGGAAATCGACTTTCTGTTTGCTTCCAAAAGCTGGCTTGCTTCTGAATCAGAGAGGACTTTCCTCGAGTACAAGAGCCGCAAAGCTCCAGAGGCTGAGGTGTATACCAACGATATTGAAGACAGTACCAGTGATCTAAAGAAACTGGATCAGAGCTGTGAGCACAAAGAATTTCTTGATGTAGAATAGTTATTTTATAGATTTGATGATTTTAACGCGTAGATGTTCTTCTCTAGACCCGGAAAAATGAATATCGCCGCTGTTGTGAGAGAGCACCAGCTGTGGTCAGTTGTGCGCGATCAAAAGGGGGAAGGAGGGGAGGGGATTATACATATCGAAGCGACTCGAGAGGCTATTGGTCAAGGGCTCCTCAGAATCTTGGTTCCGCCTTGATTTTTTGAGCTGAGATACGACCGGTGCACCAGCTTGCAAACACCAACTAGAATGTCTTATCGGAGGCAGTTACGAGATTTACCTGGTGAATATTAGCAATTATTTACCATATATTACAATCTACGCCATCTCAGGCACTTTGAAGCGCATAAAGTGTCACCCGATAAGTGGCTGTAAATGGGGTTGGAGCGCACCATTGACGCGTTAATCGAAACACCCTTCACTTTAATCCAGAGGCCATTTATCTAAAAAAGCTTCAGTAGCCTAATCTTTGACGTTTAGCCCGCTCTAGCCTCAATTTGTCAACCCATTTCGTGCTCGTCGGTTTCCATGATAAATGAGGATGTTTTGCATAAAGTAGCAGAGTTTGTTCCACCAAATGTGGCCACATACTGCCGGCTGGCAACCGTGAACCGTACATTTTACGCGGTCTTCACCAGCGACAGGTTATGGCACCGGTTGGATGTTTATGGGAAGGGGCGCGACATTTTCGGGACTTTTCAGTCGGCTTTAAAGGAATCCAGCACCAAAGTCCTGCGTGATTTCTATTTCAGTGCTGAAACGCAACAACTCCTGCCAAGTAGAGTCATGGCCATCACCCGGAACCGATTTGCATGGCTCGCATTTATGTGCGGTAAACCTCGGCATTCGGGATACTTTGCAATCTACAAAAGCCTACTCAAGGTCGCGGTGGTGCTGGTTGCGCTCCATGACCCTTCTAGCTTTAAAGAGCTCCAGCTACGAGAAGACGACGTGGAACTGGCGTGCCTAGCGCTCAAGACCAACCCTCAAGTGTTTGAGTTTCTTGAGGAAGAAAAGTTTGGCCATCAGAACGAGTTTATGAAGCTCGCTGCTTCTCTTGCCCCCACGAATATAGACGACCCCGTGCTTTGCATATACAATCCACCAGGCGATCGCCCGGACTTTGAAATCGAGGCTGCAGCTATTAAACACGATATTCGGAATATTGCCCATGCTTCTGACGTGATTGCTGATCCATACTATGCAGATTACGACCTGGCGCTTAGTGCCGCCAAGCTGTACCCGGGGGTTTTGACTCGCGTGACGCCGCTAAACGACAATAAACAGTTCATTATGGAGGTGTTCCAGGCTTACACAGAGTTTGACTGTTACGAAGAAGATCAGCCAGACTATTACCGGCTAGAAATAAGGGTATTGGATCGCGTTTCTGAGCGCCTGCAGGAGGACTATGATGTGTGCAGTCTTGCCTTGAAGGTCCACCCTTTGAATATAAGGTACGTGCGCTGCTATGATCCCAAGCTACTGAGCGAGGTGCCGTTCGAGAACTTTCACGGCTGCGATAAAAGGCTCGACGGCTACACTGAGTATTTCCGGCGGTACCCCTTTGAGCAGTGCTACGATGAACAGCTGTGTGAGCTGCTGATTGAATACTTGCCTGACTTTTATTGGGACCTTCCCCTGTCGATGCGTTTAAACAGACGCCTAGCGCTGCTCGCCTGCGTCGAAGGAGGCTACTTTGCAGTGGTCCCTGACATGCTCAAACGGGATCCCACATTCTGGATAGAGTGCATTAGCCGTATCAGGTATCCTCTAGACTGCCTCTATGTCCCCATGCTGTACAACGAGAATGTCGCCAGGGCGGCTATTGAGAGGGGGTGCCACCCGCTTTTACTAGACCAACGACTCAATACCGACTACGCCAGGGCACCCGACCTGATTCTGAAATATATTCGCTCTGGAGGAATGATACCCGAGGACAAGATGCCTAGTTGGGTGTGCGATGATGGAGACATGATGCTACGGCTGGTGGAGGAGTGTGGGTGCTACCTCAGGCTTGCCAGTGAGGACCTCTCAAATTACGAGGAAATAGTGCGAGCCGCCTTTGGTCCTCATAAATCGAAAATCTGCATTCCTTACAGGCTGCTTTCGAAAGAGACGCGTGATAATAGCGGCCTGATGCTATCGCTTGCTGAAAAGTGTGGACTTGCGCCTCGAGACTGGTATAGTGGCAAAGGAAAGGTACCTGAGCAATTTGATTGCACAGAATCTCTCCTAAAAGCCGTGGCGCTAGATCCCACCTTCTATCGATGGGCTCCGGAACACCTAAGGTCAAGCGTCGCGTTCAATGTCGAGGTGGTGGGTGCGAACCCGCTGGTTTTGAATTACATGGAGGATGAAATGGCCGCAGAACCCCAAGTTATCCGAGCAGTTGAGTTTGGGAGAGAAAAGAAGGAGACTTTGACGCTCTGTGCTACTTGTCGAAAGTATACGTAGGCGGTGTCCTGTTTAGGCTTTGCGGGTGTTGCTGTGGATGTATACCCGGTAGAAGAAACTTTAAAGCGTGTAGTGCGCCATGGGACCCATAAACTCCCATACTTTGCTGGGATCGTATCTACGTAGGAGGTGGGCGACACTAGACTCTGCTTGACTCCTGCTAGACTCTGCCAGACTCTGCTTGACTCGCCATGCTCTAACACTAAATAAATATAGAAAGCAATTTCGTTCTTGAACCCCAAGTAGCTCCAAGTGAAGACAGATCCAGTAAAAAGGCCAATAACGTCAAACAGCGCGGGCGAGAAACCCCAGGCTGCCACAGGTATCCATGCAGCTGCTCTCACACTCGAACCCCAAACTTGAGCCTTCTTCGCTCTACGCTAACGGACTTTCCTCTGCAACCATGACCCAACTATGCTGGCAAATAGGGCACGCGTTTCTCTGCTCGATCCATTTTTTGATGCAGTGGCCATGGTATACGTGTTTGCAGGTCCCCCAATGTACAGTGCACTCATGTGACGTGCTCAATTGCGAGCGGCAGATGACGCACATGGCGGCCAGTGACTCGCGGCAGATGGCGCAGGTATCATTGTGCTCGGGGTATCTCCAGACACCCATGTAGTGTGTTTTTATCAGCTCAACTGAGGGCTTGAAATCGGGGGGATACTCTACTGATTTAGAAATCTGCACTTTACGTTTTTGTGCACCCATTTCGCTGGCGAGCTCGTTTGCGCGAGCACTCAATTGAGCCAAGCAGTCTGGTTTATTTCTTCGAGCCACACTGCTGGGCTGTATTGGTTCTATATTTAGGGCAGGTCGTGGTTCGTAGACCTTTTCCAGGGATTCAAGGTACATGTCTAGATGAGTAACGGTTTATAGGAAGGGTCTGTGTCTTTGGTCTATGGGAAGGGTGTCTGGTCTGAGTCTTGGACTGAAGGGTCTGAGTCTTGGGTCTATAGGGTCTAAGTTTGTAGTGACTAAAGGGTCTACTCTGAGTAGCCTTGGGACTAAAGGAGTCTTGGGTCTAAGGGTCTGAGTCTTGAGTCTATAGGGTCTGAGTCTGTAGTGACTAAAGGGTCTGGGTGTCTGGGTCTCCAGAAAGGTCCAGGAAGATCTCAGTCCTGGGTCCTTCTGGAAGTAGTCTAGTGATTAGGTCTTGCCCCCATAATTAATCTAAGGCTAATCTAGCGTTTAAAGAACCTGTGCTTCTTTTTCTCCTTTTCTTTCACCATTCCCGGGTCCTTGAGGACGTCCGCTTTAGGGGGTGCTTGTTTGCCCGCGACTTGTGGCGGCACTGGTGCCTGAGCCGGTTGTTTGGCAGGCATGGATGTTGCTCCCCCCGGCGCGGGACTAGGGGCTGCCGCGGCTTTGGGGGCTTGATCACCCTGATAAAGATGTTTGGGAGCTTTTTTGGGCGCGGCATCGCAGGGCAGACCCAGGTACTCGCGTTTTAGTTGTTGACGTGCCAGGAACCTCAGGTACTTTGCAGGAGTGAGCTCATCAGGGCCGCCCAAAAATGCATCGCGCGACGAGTTGGCACTAACTTCATATACAGCGCGGCGCTCCGCAGCAGTGAACCCTCCCAGCATGAAAACGAATATTTTGGGTTTTTGAGCAGCCGCTCCAGATGCTCTTGCCCACGTGGCGCGCTGGCGCGGGTTGCGCAGTGAGTTGGCGGCGGTGAGCCCGGGGTCGTTCACAGACATATCGTCACCAACTACAGGGAAAAGTCGGGGGTCCAGGCGGTTAGCCAATGCGTGTTCCAGAATATTTTTGAGGCCCGGGGTGACCCGCGCATACAAAAACTGTTCCTCTTGATTCTCCGAGGCAAACAATGGAATTTTGGTTTCGGGACCCGATGGACCCTGTTTGACTGTGGGCGTGCCCCAGCATCTCAAATTTTGGAGCATTTCTAGCTCATAGGGCTCGAGACGTGCATGGTTCCGCAACAATTCATAGTCAGAAGGCTGGAGACCCGACCCTCTCGATATGATATAAATCATCAGTAAACGTAGCTTGACGTCCTTGTGAAGCTGTTTGTTCCCGAGAAACTCAATAAGCTTGTCCACGTGCTCTGGTCCCAGTTTGCGGCCATCCGAATCTGAGCCCAGAGCAAACGCCTGCTCAAGATCTGCGACATGCATCAGATGGTTCTTTTCAACCGCGTCCATACAGTCTGTGGCGACCTGGAGGTTGATTGCCATTGAATCCTTTGATTTGATAAAGTCCGGCAGCGCGGCCATCATGTTTCGAATATCGCTCACTTTGACCTGGGCGTCGCCACTATTATTTCCAAAATGCGGGTTCGCTGCCTTGAGCTCGGCCACGCGTCGCGTCAGTTCCTCGATCGCGTATGAAATGTGAGCATGTCTCAGGGTCGTCCACTCGGTATCGTTATCGTCCAATTTACCCGACTGGTCTCCGGAAATGAACGAATTGTCTCTAAACTCCAAAACGTCATAGGCCAATGCCTGCAGCGTGAACTCGTGCAAGAGCGGTCCCAGCTGGTCAACTGACCGGTCAAGCACCAGGACCTGGGTACGGTGCGAGGAAGGGGCCGGGGGCGGGTTTGCATTCACCCTCTCCTGCAGCGCGTTTGCCAAAATACTGGGCGCCTCGCTATTGTGGTACTTTGTTGGCGGGTTCCAGTACCGGATGATCGGGTCCTGGCCAAACGGCTCGACCAGGTTGTACAGTTGTGACGCCATTTGGGAGATGTACTTGAGATTTACCTGCAAATTTGCATTGTAAAGCATATCTGCGGAGTACGCATCTCCCAAACTAAAGACTTGACGCTCCAGAGGCAGCGCGCTAAAGTCAGCTACTTTGATGGTGGCCAGGCGACCGCCCAGCCGTTTAGAGAGCTCGGCCATCATTGAGCGACTCTCGGTCAATAAAAAAATATGCGCCTGGGCGTAGCGCGGCGGGCTAAGGCTATAATCAGCCGAAATGCACTCGAGGGCATAGGGTCCGGGCTCGACTATGTACACCACATCGAGGTAATTCTCGACGGCGCGCTTGCCTTCCAGGGGCATTACGTTGGCGCATTTACGGTCCAGAAGCACGTGCTTTTCTAGAACCAAGTCGAGCAACCGTTGCCCTGCTTCGTCAACAACAACCGTTTTGTACCCTGAACGCGGCTGTATGCTGTCTATGGCTGTGATAATTTCTAGAGTTAGTATTCTATACTGAATCAAAAGTGGGGACCAAAGAATTGCTACGCTCCAGGCGGCCTTTGCGTACTTACTTGTTCTTGTTAGCGCTATCAAGTCCATGCTGGCAGGTGGCGATCTGCGTCTGCGTGGCGCAAGACGGGTAGTTGCACCCTCGGCAGCATCTAGATATCCGTGGGGGGTCTATTTATATAAACGCGCCGTTTGCGAATTCAACACTCTTGTAGATACCCCAAAGCTTTGCAGTTTTGTGAGAGGTCACATGCACCTCGCAAATCACCCAAAGCAAGCACGCAATCGCAAAACTATATACCACACACACAGCCTAGCATACATACACCTATTAGATATATGAGCGAATCCAGCGAGGACCTGCTCTGTTACTCTTCACGGCCGAAACTCGCCTTTGAGTACTCTGTGCCCACCACCGTGATCAATGAGTTGCCGGAGCATCAGGTCCAGCAGCTCCAGGCACTGTTCCCGGATCGATACCTTAGGCAAAGCAAAAACGCACCTTCCAGCGGCCTTCCTTATCTTGAATCGCTGAGCGACCTGGCAGTAGAGCTGGCGTTTGACCGAGCCCTGGCCACCCTGCCCAACCCTTCGCTCCTGTACGTTGCCGGCGACTGCCCGTACATCTCAGCAAAGTATCCGCACCTGGTTTGGAATATTGAAGTCCCGGGAGACGATTATACCGTTTCCAGCACCGTTTCCAGCTGCACCCATCACCTGCGCGAGCACTGTGAATGCGCCGGTAGTGCCCCGGACGCGTACCTCTTCAGCCACTCGCTTTATTACTATAGCACGGTTGATGTTGCACGTGCGCTACATGTTTCACGCGATAGGTACGCGTTTAGCATCCACCACCCCTTTAGAGGCGCGGTGGGATCCCTCGGGTTTGGGGAGGTTCTGTTTGAGGTCAGTCATGGCAGGGTATCCACTACGCGTTTCCCGAGTTTTGAGCGCTCAGACCTCAACTGGCTGTATACAAAAAGATCCATCCAACTCTACCAATCGGGCCCAGATAGCGGGGAGCAGCTGCACCTGTACGAGATCTCGCCCAACAGAGTCACTTGGACACTGTCCTGGCGCATCATTTTCGATTCAGAGGATATTCAGGTGGTCAGGTTTGATCTCGCATTGGGATCGTTCAAGGATAAAAAGCTCCCACCCTTGCAGGAACCTACCATCGCCTCCCTCCGAGAGGGGAAACTGGCATACGGGCACTTGCGGGCTCAGACAGGCCTACATGTAGAGCAAATCTGGGATCAGTTGGCCGTGTATCGGGAAGGCAGTGGCCGCAAAGTGTACAGCGTCAAGCAATTGCAGCAAGAACTCAAGGCAGAGCCAGATATTTCAAAGGCACTAGCGACCCTGAGGGGCGCGGAGGGTGTACTAGTACCAAGTCAACTCTAGTTTATAGAGTAGACCAACACAGGGCCTCCTTGACTTGGTCCTCTAGCCGGATTGTTGTATTTAGGTATCCCTTTGGCCTACAAAAATTTTAGCCAATTTGTCCCTTTTTCGCTAGCTCACGTAGCTGAACATCTTTAAACAGGTATTTTCCACTAGAAATAGCATGCTCCAAGCGCTCAAGCGCCTCGTGTCTGGTTGCTTCTGCGGCCATGTGCCGGTCGAGACTTTCAGCAGCAGTGTCGAACCCCGACCGCCAAAATCCGGGCGGAGTGCTCTGTTTTTTCCACACTTCTCTGTGGCGTGACGATGTCTCGAGTTTTTTACCGGTCAGGTCCTGAAATTTTTTACAACTGGCGCAATCGCTACAATCAAGATGCGCGCGGGCTTTCCCCAGAATTTTTTCATGGTACGCGTGTGAAATACCCGCATTCATGTCAGGATTGATCATAAAGTCGCCCGGGTGCCAATCTCGAGCCAGCAACGCGTCCACTGAGACCTGGATGTGTGGCCGCTTGGCGGGCGGCTCCATGGTCGTGTGATCGAGACGGCTGGGTTCAGGTCCTGGGTTCCCTAGTATTGGTCCATCCGCTGCTACAGGCGGGTCCGCATCCTCCTCCTCCAGTATCTGAACGACCTCCGGCACCAGATCAACAACTTTGGGCTCTTCCTTGACAAGAGTGATATCAGCATCGACGTCTGGCTCCGCTTGCTCAACAACTGACTCCATGGTCAAACTAGTGGCACTTTTACGCGGCGGAGACGACTCTAAACGCGTCTCATCTGTAGGTATCTCCGGGCGCTGTAGGGCCTCCAGTTTTGTCTTGTATTCATGAAGCACTTGCTGCCATTTAGTGACAGTTACGCGATCCTGTTTCCGTTTCTCGGTAACGAGCCGTAAAGACTCCTTGAGGGCCTTATTTTCTGCCTTGTATTTACGAATCTCCTCTGCCTGGCTTTGCAGCAGGTTTTTATGATAGTTTTTGCTAGTATTCGGTCCCGACGACTTTAGGGTCGCGATTTCTTTATCTTTTCCTTCTAAAACTCTTTTAAGCACCCGCAACTCTGCCAAACATTGCTCAATATGGTCCATGTGTCAGGGTGTGATGGGTAAAGGGGAGAGAAAAAAGCATGGGCAGGGCTTGGTAAGAGTGGGCACCAAAGTACAATTATATAAATATCAGCTACCTAATCGATTCAGATCCAGTTGTTCCAATTCTTTGGCGAGGTGCCGCTCGACGCGTTCCTCGGCCTCCTCCGATTCCTTGGCCAGGACTTGAGCCTCGAGAACTTCCTCCTGCTCCTGTCTCTGGGCATCTTTAGCGGCCATTTCCTTGATTTCTTTTATGAATGGGAATAATTCGTGCAAATCATCGAGTTTGCACTCGACAACAACGTCGTTCTTACGCTGCCCGAAAGATCCCACCTTCTCAGCGTTGAGGAGCAGTCTTTTGCATGCTTTATCGACCATATCGGGTAATTGCGCAAACGGGTGAACTTGTAGAGAGGTGCCTGCGCATATGACCAGGTCAACGTCCCCAGGGAAATCTGTTTCCAGGCACTCGAAAAAGCGTTCCGGCAGCCCCTCGCCAAAGAAAACAATGTTTGGCTTGACAAGGCCTTTGCATTTGGGGCACTTGGGGATCTTGATTTCCCTCGATTCGCCAAGAACAAGCTCAGAAACAAATGTCTTGGGGGGTACGTGCTTGCACTTGATACAGTGATTCTCGGCAAAAGAGCCGTGTGCCTCCACGATCTTATCGTCGGAGATGCCGGCTATTCTCTCCAGCGTATCAATGTTCTGCGTATAAACCCGTTTTAGCATCCCTTGATCCTCCACCCACCGCATAAACAAATGAAAGTCTGTGGGCTCAAACTGGCCCGGGTAGAGCTCCTTTGCGAGTGTATAAAACGGTGTGGGGTTTTTCTCAAAAAAGTCGATATCGAAAACCGCTTCAGGGTACGGCAGTTTAAGTTTCTCGAGGTTGTCGTAGAGGCCTGTACCGGGCGTGCGAAAATCGGGGATCCCGGCCGCAGTAGAGATCCCGGCGCCAACCATAAACACTACATTTTTATATTTCTTATCTTGGAGGTTCTGGACCACTTGTTTGAAGCTTTTGGAGCTCGTCGAGCCGGTGCTGCTCTGCTTGCTCATTATCGATTTGAGTGAGTTTGTAATTTCCGTAAAGAGCTACTAGAAACGTGCTTGCACCAAGGTAGAGTCGGACGTGGGGCGAAAGTTTGAGGTAAGATTGCCAAACAGACATTTTAATTATTTGTAAGAGTTTTTGTAGTCGCTGCGGGGGGATTCAAGCAAGGCAAAAGTCGTTTAAATCTATATATCAAGTTGAACTTGCACGGGCAGCGTGTAAAAATGCCTCAATCCTGGGTAAGGGGTTATAAAATCATAGATCGGAGGCAGGGGGGCAAGGGCCAGTAGGAGCGGGGAGGTGATTAGATCTGCAAAAGGGGACGCTGCACTAATTTTAGTAGCGTCTGATCGAGCGGTGAGCGGCGATGCTAGGGCAGCCAGCGAGCAGAGCCAACATCGCTTGTGTCGCCCTTGAGACATACCAAATAGGATAAAAACAGTGATGGATACGTGAAAACAATCGATTAACTGATAACTTAGTACTTTTCTAGTCTACATAAATAGCTCAAATGAGGAGAGCGACACCAGCGAAAAGAGCGCCGGCACCGGAGGCCAAGTTGAGGACGGCAGCGTTGCTGGAAGCACCAGAGCCAGAAGAGCCAGAAGAGCCAGAAGCGTGGCTGGAGCCAGAGGCGGCAGAACCAGAAGAGCCAGAGCCGGAAGAACCAGAGCCAGAGGCGTGACTAGAGCCGGAAGCGGCAGCACCAGAGCCAGAGGCGCCAGATCCAGAGGCGGCGGAACCAGAGCCAGAGGCGCCAGAGCCAGAGGCGGCGGAACCAGAAGCGGCGGAACCAGAGCCAGAGGCGGCAGAGCCAGACTCAGAGGAGCCAGAGCCAGAGGCGGCAGCGCCAGACTCAGAGCCAGAGCCAGAGGCACCAGACTCAGAGGAACCAGAGCCAGAGGCAGAGGCGCCGGTCTCGGAAGCACCAGAGGCGCCAGACTCAGAGGCGCCAGAGCCAGACTCAGAGCTGCCAGACTCAGAAGAGCCAGTGGCAGAGGCAAGAGCGCTGCCAGCACCACCGGTAAGAGAGGTGGCAGCACTGCCAACGGCGCCAGTGGCCTCGCTGGCGACAGAGGCAGCGGCGCTCTGGGCAGAGACCATGGAGAGGAGGGCAACAAGTTGAATCTGGGAGAATTGCATTTGTGAGGATTATCCGAGGCAGATCGACACTCTTTTATACCCGAAATTTTCCAGTGGCTCAGATTGCTTTCACAACTTGCATGTGCATGCATGAAACTCGATCATGCAGGTACATTACAGTGAGGGTTCAACACGATTTAGGTCTGTACCTTCAAGAATTCAAGGCCCGGAAGTGTACAGGCAAGTGCTGGGCCACGCCTTGAGCTAATGATGCCTAGAACTTTCGCGTTCTCGTTCCGATCCTCATCAATTCGGACACATCCGGGCATCCCTGCCCAACGCCCAGGCAGGAGGTGCGTGCATGATGCAGTCTGACAGCGTGCAGATACCCTGAGCTCAAGAGGGCGCACATATGCAAAATCCGGTCTAGACAGGCATGACCTTTATCGAACCGTGTGGTCCGAGATATACTGCATGCTTTTGCAAGGCTTGATCTTTATCAGCCGCCGAGACGCGCGGTTTTAGCCTCCCCTAGCCGGCAGACAATTATTCATTTCGATACCGTGATGCACATGCAATGCCGCTATTGGGGCCACCAAGAACTCCATAGCAACCACGGGGAAGTCTAGCGAGTAGCAGTGAAAGAATACCAGCATTGTGTACTAGCAGGGAATCAGTTTGCTTGTGTTTACGGTTGTGCCGATAATTCTATTTGGATGTCACATGAATCACGCTTTAAGATAATGCATGGCATGGACTTTTCGCGAAATTGCGTCACAGCGGCTCAAAGGGGCAGAAAGGAGGCGAGCAGTGGGGGCGAAAAATTGATAGAGGGGTTGTTTGCAACTAGTAGACTCCCCCTTTCTAAAAAATCCCTCTAGCAAAGCCACCAGAGACCGCATTTCTCACTGATCTCTGCGCCCCCAGATCTACGAGACAAGGGCACGTGACTGCTCGAGCAACCCCTTGCCTTGCCTTAGCATATGCACCTCTGCTGAATCTGGAAGTCATGTGCCCCAGGTTCACACCAGGCAGGGATGAGCCGCTACCCCTAGCTGCGGAATTTGGTGCTCACCCCCAACAGTGCCGTGTATCAGGTGATGATATCATGGGCGGCGAGTGGTGCGGAAGCGGCCACGCGTGTAATTGACTAGCTATAGTGAACATTCTCTAATCTAAACCCATTGCTCATTGGGAATATGCGCATGTCTAGTTGTCATTTAGAGTGCTGCGAGCAAAGCAGGCTGATGCATCATCTATGCAGAGGCAATCTAAAAACGGAGAAATGGGCGATGGACTATCGCCTAGTCTAAAAATAATTAGTGATAGCGGAGCGGGATATCCCTCTGGTTGCCGTCATGGCCCTGCAAAGCGCCTCTGGGGCTTGTGTACCTTTGGTTTCATCTCGAATTTCCTTTGGGAAAAGCTGCCAGCGGTCCGAAACCAAAGTTGAGACTGTATTCACCCCTAAATTTAGAGTTATAAGCAATCTCCGAGTGCCATGTACCAATTGAATAATTGCTCGGCCGCGTTCTCCATCGCCCGTGTGCCTTTTGGTGCACTCTCCCATGCCCATGAGCCGTCAAGGAGGCGTCTGAAACAGTCGCGTCCCGTGTCTGGTTGGCGGGTGAAACTTGGTTTTGTAAATCGCATGCACCACCTGATACGGACGAAATCGAAAAGTTTTTCCAGCCTCCAGCGGTTGCACCTGCAAACGAAACCGGCCCTGAATGCAGGGGGCACGCACATGCCAAATCTTCCACTAAACTCCCTAATACGGCAAATCCTGGAACGAGGCTGGGTAAAGGGTACCAATTACGCACCGCAAGTCCAAGAATGCCGTGATAGTAGTATATACATTAAATATGCTAGCGCTATCTTTTGGCGAACCCTTATGAGAATTCGGTTTTGATTCTCTAAATAAGTTATGTTTTGTGGGGAAGTTCAAAGTTGTTAGAGCTCCATCCTCGCGATTTTCGCCCGATTTCTCAGAGCCATGGCAAGACTGCAGAGACCCTTCAAGAGCCTAGCAAAAAGCCTAGCAAAAAGCCTCGCAAGAAAGACTTTTAGTCATGAAGCAACGCTTTTCATATCTGGATCTAAAGCTTATAGTGAATGAAGTTCAGAAAGACTTGGAAAACTCAAGATTGCAAAATATCTACACATTGGAAGCGTCTCAGCGTTTTTTCCTGTTCAAATTCGACACCAAACAAGATGGCAAAGCGTTTCTAATTGTGGACCCGGGAATGCGGTTGCATATGACCAAGTTCCAGCACCAGGCGACGCTTCAGCCCACTGGATTCGTGTCTAAACTTCGCAAACATCTGCGCAATATGCGGGTCAACAAGCTGTGGGTGCCCAGCGGCAATCGGGTTCTGGTGATTTCGTTTGGTGATGATCAATTCCGCTTGATCTTTGAGTTCTTTGCTGGAGGAAACATTATTTTGACCGATGGAAACAATAAAACGCTGGCCTTGATGCGCGTTGTCAAGAATATGGTCGGCGAAGTGGTTTATGGTGTTGGTCACCAGGTGCAACTCGAGGACAAAGTGCCGCCTGCATTGGACCGCTCAGTGGTTGAAACGCTCCAGGGAAAGGAGAAACTGGGACGCTCGGTCCATCAAAAGCTCTCAAATCCTTCACTCTCCATGGTAGAGTGTTGCCTGGCCAAACATGGTGTGGATCCTAAATCAAAGACTGGGGATATCGACTCGATCATGGCTGCGGCTGACGAGTGCGCCAAGTGGTTTGAGCAGCTGATCTCACAGCCCAGCGTCCCCGGGTATATTCTTCAGGACGGCGAGACGTCGCTGGAGTTTGAGCCCTTTAGGGAGTACTTTGAGACGGTCGTGGAGAAGAAGCCTCAGCTGACGATTCGTGATTTCCCCACTTATAACAATACTGTTGATGAATACTATGGTGCTATTCTTGCCGGAAAACAAGAGAACCAGCTTGACCAAATTCACAAGGTTGCCGAGACGAGGCTCGAGGCGGCCAAGAATGAGCGTGAGAACCGGCTCCGTGGGCTCGACTCTGTACAACAACAGAATGAGCGTATGGGTACTGCTCTTCAAGACAATGCTGATCTTGTTGACGCGGCAATCAACGCTGTAAAGAGTCTCATTGAGCAAGGCCTCGACTGGGGCGATATTGAGAATATCATTGCAATGGAGAAATCAAAGGGCAACAAAATGGCGCAGCACATTGACAAACTTGATTTGGATCGGGACGCCATGGTCTTGAAGCTCGGTGGTGAGGTTGACAGCGATAGTGACAGCAGCGACAGCGAGGACCAAGACCAGAATGATGATGGTTCCGGCGAAGTCAAGGTTCGGGTTAAGCTTTCACAAGGTGCTTGGGCAAACGCGCGCGATTATTTCTCCATTCGGCGCGCAGCAGGCGCTAAAAAGGAAAAAACAGAGCAGCAGGCGAATAAAGCACTCAAATCCGCAGAAGAGAAAATCAAGCGAGATTTGGAGAAATCGCTCGCCAAAACAGCCGCGAAATCGCGTGTTTTGCACGTGCGCCGGTCCCAGCACTGGTTTGAGAAATTTTACTGGTTCCTGACCAGCGATGGACATATCGCTATTTCTGGGCATGACTCCCTCCAAAACGAGATTCTTTTGACGCGTTATTTCGCAAAGGGAGACTACTATGTACATACAGACATTACTGGTGCCAGTGTGGTTCTCATCAAGCATGAGCCCGGGGTTGAGATCAGCCCCAAGGCTCTTAATGAAGCAGCCGCTTTCACAGTTGCCACCTCCAAAGCCTGGGACACAAAAACTCCTGGAAACGCTTGGTACACTACCCGTGACCAGGTGCCTCGCCTCAACAAGAAGGGGGACCCAATCTCGGTTGATGAGGTCTCTAGCGTTGCAAAGCGGACAGTTATCTTGCCCAATAGTTTTGATGTTGGATTTTGCTTGATGTGGGAGACCAAGGCAGACGGCGATGATGAGCTAGAGGGGGTCACAGAACCCGCGGGCGAGAAGTCTGATTCGGACGAAGAATTCCCGGATACTCAAGTGGATTCTGATGACGAGTTTCCTGACACACAGGTAGACAGTGATGGTGAGCCCGAGGAGGGTGCAGAAAGTGGCCTGGAGAGTGAATTCGAGGAGCCCGAGTCGTCTGTTGAACCTGAGCCGTCCGAGCCCGAGCAATCCGCTGAGCCTGAGGAACCTGAGCAGTCTTTAACTGAGCAGTCTCTACCTGAGCAGCCTCAACCCCAGCAGCCTCTCGAGCCAGAGTCAACCACCGAGGTACCCGCTGAACCCGTAACCAGTATCTCTGAATCTATGAGCTCTCTCAGCACCCACTCAGTCCCCAAACGGGTTCGTGGAAACAAAAAGAAACTAAAGAAATATCTCGATCAGGACGAGGAGGATCGCCAAGCGGCTATGGCTCGCATCGGTACACTCAAAGGACTCGAGCGTCAGGAAAAGGAACGGCAAGAAAAACAAGAGCAGAAACAAAAGGAACAAGATTACAAGGAGATGCGGAAAGAACGGGCACGCCAGGCAGACCTCAAACGCATCGCCGCTGAAGTAGTGGAGGAGACGCCTCTTCCTAGAAATATCTCGGCATCTGTACCCAGCGATGAAGACTTGGTAGCAATAATCCCCATGTTTGGCCCCTGGGCAAGTATGCAAGGGTCACAGTACAAGGTCAAAGTGATTCCTGGTACCCAGAAAAAGGGCAAAGCTACCAGTGAAGCGCTGCGGCTGATGGTTGATGGCAAGAAACTGACCCAGAAGCAAACTGATTTGTACGGTGGAATCAGCTCCAATGATTTGCAGGTCATTTTGCCCATGAGCCGACTCCAAGTGGGCAAAAGCCTCAAGGGGACAGGCGGCAATAAGGGTGCTGCCAACCGGGGCAAAGCCAAGCCCAAGAAAAAGTAGTGTCGGTTTTCTAGATTTGAGTTTGTGGGTGTATTTAGCTATTTGTGGGTGTATTAGCTATTTGGTGGTGTGGTTTCAGCCATTTGGTAGATTTGAGCCATTGGGGTTCTTTAGGCATTCTGGGCCCGCACCGCTCTGTTATTTCATGATTATCGTAGTTTCTAGTTATGATTTAGCCCTTGAATGGTGTCACTTTAGCCATTTGGTAGTTTCTATGTATAGTTTCAACCACTCAGATACTTCAGCACCTAACCACTCAAGGCACCACCTATCCTATAAACTCAATTAAATTACTGGAATTGGCTTCTGACAGCCTGTGCAAAACGTCCCTTTGCAAAATCAAACATATTCTTGATACCTTTCTCGCTGATATCCACATTGAGACCAACAACGTTATCTGTTTCGCCGTGTGATTTTGTGACACGGGAAGAGAGGACCTGGGGGTCGGTCTCGAGGATGATTCCGCCGTCCACAGCCTCGTCCATAAGCAGCGCCACTCTGTCGTAGTGCTCCATTACGGTGTGACGGTCGACCGAGTGCTCGAGAAGGATATCCAGGGCGTCTCTCAGGCCCACGAGCAAGGTATAGAGCAAGCACTCGTTCTCATCCTGATCAGCAACAACATAAACAAGCACATCGGCCATTTGTTTGTAGAGAATGAGCCGTTGGTCGTGGATTAGGATATCGCCGTTCACGCGGCTGGTCTTTTCGGCCAGCTGTTTCTCAAATGCAACCTCGTCTTTGGGACCATCCTTGAAATATTTAGAGTAAACCCTCTTGCCGTCCGTATCGAGAATTAGCAGGGCCTGAACTGTGTAAAGCGACATGCGTGGACAAGTGTAAATCTGACGTAAGCGCTAGTACGTACTCGCCGTTTTCAACACTCTCCGTCTTGACAATTTCTCTCCATGACGTTTGATAATGCGGTAGCGCGCATCTCTTGTGCGCAGATTTGTCGCGCAAACGGTATAGATAGGTGCTCGCCCGTGGCGCTCGAGTCGCTGAGCGATATCATGACAAGGTTTCTTGATCTGCTGGCAACCACCGCCATGCAAGCGGCCCAGGTCAAGGCAAACGAGAGCTGTGATCTTGAGGATGCGGTTTTTGCGCTTGAGAATCTGCACATTATCCCGCACCACATTGACGGCGCCGATTCCGAGGGCATCACCGACTTTGTGGCCTGGTTACGGGGCCCAGCGACCCAGCGCGCCCTACACGTGAGCAAAATACAGCAGCAGACGCTTTCGGCCCTGGGACAAGCGCAGGGAGCAGCAATTGCCGCACAGCAGGGATCCAATGAGATGCAAGGGTCCTCTGCCAAGGTCGACGACCACGCTGATTGGCTCCGTCAGATGGTCAACAAACAGATTTTGATGGGTCACGGACAAAAATACAAGCATACGGTGTTTGGAGACAACGATCCGACCGCTGGTGTTCGGATAGCTGGTGCAGAGTTTATGGATGAAGCCTTGGCAAAGCGTTTAGGGGTGCCCATAGAGGTTAGTGAGGGTGAGGGTGAGATTGGTGAGGTTGGTGAGTCTGTGGGGGAGCCATTGGTGGGTTCTGCTGAGCCTGAGGAGCCCGCTAAGCCTGGAGAGCCCGCTAAGCCTGGAGAGCCCGCTGAGCCCGCTGAGCCAGCCGGACCTACTGACCAGCCCACCCCCAACAAACCAGTCACTAATGAACCCATGGATCAAGTAGACCCTGAAGAGCCTCAAACCAAGCCAGACCCTGATGTAGACGTCTCCATGTACGATACAGCCCCTGAATTAGGATCCGAGCCAGAGACTGCTCTCGAGCCCGCCCAGCCAGATTCTACAGGTACACCCACCAAATAGTTTATTTATTACTTAATTTCTTGTTGATTTATATCATTCCTGTCCTCTTATCGCAGCTACTCCACCTTGAGCGCTATGAGTGTCCGATAAGCACATCCAAGACCAAGACTTGAACTCGCTGCCACTCTATACTACTCGATTGAAGTGCAGCCGTCTAAGAAACTCTCACTTTGTAGCAACATGCCCTGAGAGCTGCACGACCTGCATATGCATGCATGCATCCAGCAGCAACTTAACGGCTTTTATCTGGCTTCTGAGATGTCATCGACATGTCCAATACTTTCAAGCCTATCAAGGTAGGACTAACCAGCCTAAGCAATAGGCTGGCCATGGCTCCAATGACGAGATTAAGGGCCCCCAATCATGTACCAACCGATACAATGGTGGAGTATTACCGGCAGCGTGCTTCTGGAGAGCCAGGAACTCTTTTAATCACAGAGGGTACAATCATCGCTCCCCAGGCTGGTGGGTACCCGACAGCACCCGGGATATGGAACGACAAACAGGTCTCGAATTGGGCCAAGGTCACTAGCGCTGTGCATGATGCTGGATCAAATATCTTCGCCCAGCTGTGGACGATTGGACGCAACGCGTACCCCAAAGTCCTCAAAGCAGAGGGAGACTTTGCGGTAGTTGGCCCTGGCGATGTCCCCACCGCCAAGGGACCCACCCCACGACCTCTCTCTAAAGACGAGATCAACGAGTACTTGGAGCTGTACAAGACAGCTGCTACCAACGCCATGAATGCTGGATTCGATGGTGTGGAAATTCACGGTGCCAACGGCTATCTTGTAGACCAGTTTCTCTCTCAAAGTGCAAATAACCGCACTGACGAGTACGGCGGCTCTATCCGTAACCGGTGTAGGTTTCCCCTCGAGATTATCGATGCAGTCTCTGAAACTATAGGTGCAGAGCGTACTGCTGCCCGGTTCTCGCCCTGGAGTACGTTTCAGGATATTAGCTATGGTGACACTCCCCACGATACCTTCACCTATTTGGTCAACGAGCTCGAGAACCGCGGGCTTGATGGCGACCGGTTAGCGTACCTACACGTTGTAGAGCCCCGCGCAGACACCTTCACAAAGGGACAGCAGGTCTCAGAGAACGTCAACAACGACTTTATTCGCAACCTCTGGCAGGGCATACTAATTCGCAACGGGGGGTTTGGTCATGATATCGAGGAGATTCACAATGTATTAGAGCGGGACGATCGGCTACTTATTTCAATTGGCCGGTATTCCACCTCTAACCCCGAATTTGTCCGCCAAATCAAACACAATGAACCTCTTGACATGTACAACCGGAAAACGTTTTATTGGAACGGACAAGGTGATTCCGCTATTGGGTATACCAAGAATTTGTAGGTTTAAGGAGTGTATTCCATAACTCGAGACTGGACTATCGGTACTAGTCAACTAGTGTATATAACTTGGTTACCATATCTTGTCGGCGCGATTAGAGTGGTAGAAAGATTCTTAAATGTATATTTTTTATCCTATTAGACTTGGCTTATAGACTATCAGCGTGTATAACTTGGATTAGCTCCAGTTAGGCATGGACTGTCAAGCAGAACGCACCCGTGCCGTGCTTCGTAGACTTGAGTTCAACAAGCGTTTCAACAAGTTCATAACTGGGCGCTCATTCATTCACCACTCTAATTCCATCACCCACGCTATCCACCCACACTATCCACTCGTGCCAACCCACATACCTCACTCATACTCACACCATCCACTCGGGCTCATTATTAAACTAATTAGCTTGTAAACTACTTCTTCTTGGGGGCCTCAGCAGTATAGGGGAGGAACTCGGGGTTACCAGGCAAGTACTTGCGAAGGACCTCAGGCACAACGAAACCATCCTCAGTCTGATAATTCTCGAGAATGCAGCACAAAGCGCGCTCAGTAGCACACAAGGTAGAGTTGAGGCAGTGGACATATGTCTTTTCGCGCTCGTTCATCTTCTTGACACCGGAACGGATCTCAAGGTTGCGGCTCTGGTAATCGGTACAGTTTGAGCACGACACGAGCTCCTTGTACTCTTTTGTGAATGGGAACCAGGCCTCCAGGTCGTACTTTTTGGCGGCAGCGTTGTTGAGCTCACCAGAAACAATAGAGACGACGCGGTAAGGGAGTTTGAGGGACTCGTAGAATTTTTGAGAGAGGCCAATCATACGGTCAAACTCGGACCATGATTTCTCGGGCTCAGTGAGGCAGAACTGCTCAATCTTCTGAAACTCGTGCACACGGAAGATACCCCAAGCATCTTTACCATGGCTACCGGCTTCACGACGGAAACAAGTGGAGTAACCAGCGTAGCGAAGGGGCAATTGTTCTTGAGGCTGCTCGAACCACTCGTTCATGTGAAGAGCAGAGATGGGCTGCTCGGAGGTGGCAATAAGGTACTTTTCGTCGCTGCCGTCGAGGACCTTGTAGAGCTCTTCATCAAACTGGGAGAGCTGGGCGGTACGAGCCATAATCTCCTTGTTCATCATGAGCGGAGTTTGCAAAGGAATGTAGCCTGCTTGACCCAAGAATTCAAGACCATAGTTGATGAGGGCCTGGTTGAGGTAGACACCCCACTGACGCAGGAAATAGCCTCTGTGGCCAACAATTTTGGTACCGCGCTCCTGGTCAAAGCCATCCAAACGGGCCAAGACCTCATTATGGGAGTGTTTAGCCTTGGCAGTGAGCTGTTCGGGGGTGCGCTCGGAATCGGCCCACGTGGTGATAATCTCGTTGTTGGCCTCGTCGTCGCTCACAGGAACCGACTCGTGGACCAAATTGCCGATGAGGTTGACCTTCTGGCGCATCTGTTTCTCCTGCTGCTGCTCTTTTTCTTGGGTTTCGGCTTTTTTGGCAACAAGCTCATCTTTTTGTTTCAAGAGGTCGCTGGCGTCCTCCTTGGCCTTGAACCGCTTGCCAATCTCTTTTTGGAGCTTGTTCTGCTCCTTGTTCAGCTCGTCGAGATCAAAGCGCACCTTGGTCCACGCCTTGTACTCGGCAATAATCTCGTCGACAAGCTCAACGCTATCGCCACGAGCGGCTTGAGACTTGCGAATAGCTTCGGGGTCACCACCCTTTTCAGCGATAAATTGAAGAATATCCAACATGGTATAAGCACAAGTGGCACGAGTCTATAAAAGGTTTGGAGGAGGGTGTAAAGGGGTGTATGTACAGGGGGTGTAAAGACTAGAGGGTGTAAAGGGGTGTAGTTTCTGACTGAGTGGGTAAAGTCATGGTATAAAGCCATTCCAATCACTCCATACTCTCTTATCTGATTCTATATCATTTCCTATCTGCTCTATTTCATTTCCTGTCTGATCCAAACCTTGAATCCCCTAGCTTCACCTTCCCTACCGTCTCGAGTCTCGTCCTCCATCTCACGTCAGCATTCGGTATCAGCCAACCTTACTCCTACTCAGCTAGATGACCCCACTATTTGTAGTTTTACAAGATACCGCTGATCCTAAACACACTATTTATCCTCAGGTTCACTATATTTATTCCGATGATGTCTTCTCACCAGCAGCAGATATCCTCGAGCAGCAAAAGGACGATATCTCACTCCTAGTAGATATTGATGAGCAGGGCCGAGTGACCCAATGCAGCAGCCTTTCATCCAATTGGCAAGTATTGAGCTACTCCACACAAACACAAAATCTTCAAAGAGACCTCGAGAGCAAGCTGTTGCTCATCAATGGCACTACCGCCCGTCAATCGGCTGATATCCCAGATCTGGACGAGAGTTTTGCTGGGTGCGTAGAGAGTGCACGCAAAGTCGTTGCTCAATTGCAAAGAAGAAATGATGAGCTCAGGACAGCCCTCGAGAATGCCAGCAGTCAAGGCAACACTAGCCGCGAGCCAAGCTCTAGTGCCCCGGCTAGTCTACTGTCAAAGAATAGTATAGAGAGTACTACTAGTTGAATATTTATCACATTTATGAGTTGGAGTGGTTAGATGGAGTGGTTGGATGGAGTGGTTAGATGGAGTGGCTAGATGTGGAGGCGAGGAGTGGAACGGAAGAGTGGTTTGGATATGCTGGAGCTGGACGCACCAACCCGGACCTAAAATTCACGCCCCTTATAAATAGCCCGCAAGTCTAGGCGCAGACCAGAATCGAGACACACATCTCGCGTCTTTCTCCAAAAGCTCTTGCTTCTTGATATACTCTGAGGCATAGTGGAACCCCGACTTGAGCCACAAATCAATCTTGTCCGCGCTCTGAAGCACCTTCATATGCGTATCCGGCGCAATCTTGCGTGTATTCTTCTCCAGGACTTTGCGAAGAGTATAAATACTATCTTCAAGCCGAAGCATTGCCTTGACACGTTTGACTTCACGATCATCATCCTGCTTGTACTTTCTGGCATCTTTGATCATAGCCTCAACTTGGTACTTTGATAAATGGCTATTATTATTGGTGACTGTTAAACTCTGGGTGTTTGTCGTATTGCTCTTGTCGGTGGCAGTAACAGTCAAGATCCCATTCACGTCGAGATCAAGAGATACACTTGCAGAGGCGTGGTGACGTGGCAAAGGAGGGAGACCGTTCAATAAAAATGATCCCAGACGATTGTTTTCAACAGATATATCCCGCTCTCCCTCGTAAATGGTAAACTTGATACAAGTTTGATCGTCGTGTATAGTAGAGTAAATTCTTGATAACCCAGCAGGGATAGGAGTATTTCGTGGAATCACCACGCTGAAAAGGCCTCCATTAACATTCACACCCAGCGAAAAGGGCGTGACATCATGCACCGATAGCTCTGCGATCCCAAATTCGTCCGCGCCTCCACACTTGGCGGCAAGGATAGCAGCCCCGCGCGCCACTGCTTCATCAGGGTTGATTTCAAAACAGAGAGCCTTGCCGTCGAAAAAATCCGAGAGAATTTCGCGTACACGTGGAACCCGAGTAGAGCCGCCAACCATTAGGACCCGATCGATCTGGGATTTAGACAGACCAGCGCCATCAAGAGCATCTTTGACTGGAGCCAGGATGGAATTGTAGATTTGTTGGCATAATGACGTGAATTTAGGTGAGCTGATTCGCTCGAATAAGTCATTTTTGCCATCCAGCAAATCCAAATCGATTCGCGTCTCAGAGGCATCGGAAAGCGTAATCTTGGCCCGTTCACAGCCAGCGTAAAGTCGGCGCAGTGCACGATTGTTGCTCGTAATATCAGTGTACTTTCGCTTAAACCCCTCCGCTAGGTAGCCGACCAAACAGTTTGTGAGGTCCTCGCCGCCAAGGTGGTTATCGCCTGAGGTTGACTTGACAGCAATATTATGACCCTCGGTCTCCAAGATGGAAACATCGAGAGTTCCACCACCGAAATCAAACACCAAGACCGTCTCTTTAGCGGTGACCGATGCCGCTCCGGCTGGTGAGATCATTTGCATGGCTCTAGAGAGCAGCGTTTGAGGTTGATTATCCATCTCAAAAGTTCTGGACGAGTTAAAGGCAATGGCAGCAGCTGTTGGCTCATTGATAATGCGCAAAACGTTTAAACCGGCAATCTTACCTGCATCCTGCGTTGCCTTGCGTTGCGAGTCGCTGAAATATGCAGGTACGGTGACTACCGCGTCGGTTACGCTGGTGCCCAGGTATTTTTCGGCAATCCGCTTCATTTCACCAAGCACTGCGGCAGACACCTCCTCTGGTGTGACCCTAATCGTTTTATTTCTGTAGTTGACCTCAATCGATGGTCGTTCATTCACATTCACCACAGTAAACGGCAAAAGTTTCCGGTCATCTTGAACCGTGCGATCATGATACTTGCGACCAATGAGCCGTTTAGCAGAGTATACTGTATTCGAGGGATTATAGCCAATCTGGTCCATTGCCACATCACCAACGAGCCGCTGTCTATCGGTGTATGCAACGCATGAGGGAGTGATGCGATTGCCGCGTTCGTTTGGAATGACTATCACTTCTCCATCTTTGAGGTATGCAACACAAGAATAGGTAGTTCCGAGATCAATTCCAATCACTGGCGATGGCATTGAGTAGCGGCGGGGGAAGGTAGAAGCGATTGCAGCTTATGAGCTATTAAAGCCAAACTATTCTGAGACATGCATGCATGCGTCAATAGATTAATTGAATAGATAACGAAAGGAAGGGTGGTTCAAGGCGGTGTGGAACACAGCCAGAAGGGTTACGCTATGGGTGCACGCTAAATGTGCTGGATAAACGGCGGTCAGTTGGTGCAGTGGTGTCACAGGGCCAGGCTGTGAGATACTGCGGGATGAGACTGACCAGTGACGGCAGTGACGAGATAGTGGCGGGCTTGACGGTGGTGACAGTGTCGAAAACAGCGGGACTGGCCAGAGGCGAGTTTCTGTAATGACGCCAACAGTAATTGACGCCAACGGTAAATCTCCAACGGCAATTGGGGTTGGTACTAACCCCTCAAGCAAATGGATAGGTATTGCAGTTAGTAGCGCTGGAGATATAAGAGAGGTATGAAGACCGAGCTAGAAAGTAGATACATTATTAAATGACAGTGAATAGGACGGGGTGCATATATACAAGCTTATACTTCGCGCGTGTATGTCCCACCGAGGGCAGAGCTCCAGAGCTGAAACGCGATTGAGGTTGGCAAAGTGTCTACACTGTACGAAATTGGCGCAGAAGGATACGTTGGCCGGCCCCACTTGGCAGGTTCGCCGCCTTCCGGTTGTACTCCTTAAATATACCAGGGATCCGATAGGGATACCAGAAAACCGCCAGCACCAGCACCATCAGACGTGCATCAAGAAGTTCCCTTTTCCTGGCCGCAGGCGACCCAAGCGACAATAAGCTTCTACAGCACAATGGCCTCACTTGAGGCGTGGACTCACCGAATTTACACTAGCAGCTACTACAAGGACAGGTTCAAAGTATGCAGATTACACAAATATCAGTGAGGGGCACCTTGCGAGGGGCACCTTGCGAAGAGAGGCTCCTGAGGAGCATTTATCAAGGTAGAACATTCAAGGAAAGGTGTTATTCACGCATTCGTGGCTCCCAGTTATCTATCACTGTAACTTATTTCCAATATATCGTTCCCCCGTAGCGTGCGCAACCTACAGCTTTGGCTTATCATTCACAACAGTATTAATTGACTTTGCAATATACTCGATGTTGTTGGAGTTGAGTCCTGCCATGGAAATACGGCCATTGGAAGCCAAGTAAATGTGAAACTCGTCCACCAACCGTTTCACCTGATTGGGGTTGAGGCCGGTAAAACTAAACATACCAATCTGGGTGGTGATATGGTCCCACTTGCCTGGGGTCTTGAGGTCCTCGAGCGCTTTGCGCAGCTGGGAACGCACCGAAAGGATTCTGTCGGCCATTGTCTTGATATTTTGTTTCCACTCAGCGTACAGATCGGGGGTGGTGAGGATTTTGGCAGCGATACGTGCGCCATAAGCGGGAGGGTTTGAAAACTCAGCACGCGTTTGGCGCTCGAGCTGCGACTTGGTGGCCTTGATGCTTTCGGGAGTGGCGCTAGGGTCAACTACATGAATAGCGCCCGCGCGTTCACCGTAGAGACCCATATTCTTTGCAAAAGATTGACAGACAACAAGGGGGATCTTTTGCTCCACAAAGTAGCGCACGGCCCATGCATCGCGGTCCAGATCACCAGTAGCAAACCCTTGGTAAGCGCTATCAAACAGTACAAACACCTCCTTTTGCTTGCACACCTCGGCGATCGCCTTCCATTGCTCTTGCGTGGGGTCGAGACCGGTGGGGTTGTGAGCGCATGCATGCAGCAGGACCATGTCGCCCTTGCTCGCGCCCTTGAGGGTATTGAGCATTTCTTGGGCCCTCAGAGATTTGGTCTCTGGGTCCCAGTAAGGGTACTTTTTGACATCCAGGCCGGCATATGCGTAAATGCCGTGGTGGTTGGCCCATGTGGGGTCACTGACGTAAATGACATTTGTGTGTGTGCCAAAGCAGCCAAAGTTTGCAATCAATTTTGCTGCCATGTGGTTTGCGCCGGTACCACTCAGAGTTTGCACAGTGGCAACCCGCTCGAGCGGTACAGAGTCGCCCAGGATGAGCTTGGCGGCGGCCTCGTAAAACTCTTTGTTGCCGGCGATCGGCAAGTATTCGTGGTTTACCTGGGGGTCAGACGCCAATGCCTTGTCTACTTTCCGCACAACAGGCAGTACCCAGGGCTGGCCTTGGTCGGTACGGTACGCGCCCACCCCTAAATCACACTTCTCGGGGAATGTGTCGGCCTTGTATCTAGCCATCAACGCAAACAATGCGTCCGCTGGCACTTCCTCAACTTGTACGACCGGCATCTTGCTTTCTTTACTCAGATACCAGAGCGGGGAGGGTTTGGTTTATATAGTCGTATGCATGCATACATCAGGGTGCATTTGGCGAGAGCCCTAACCCACATCTATCGCGCGCTACCCCGCAATCATGAACAACGCAAGTCAGATAAGGTGACTCGACGGGGGGAGCGAGGGGTCAAGGATATAGAAAAGGAGACCAGGCGAATTTTGTATAAAGTTTCCATTCCCGGGCGCCGCTCGCTCCGTGATACCCGGGTATCCCCTCGTTGCGCATGTGATAGCTGCATTTCTGGGCGAGAAACTGTAACTCGCGAGATTCTAAATAATCTAACCTAATAGCAAAGCGTGTTTATTACCCTTATGAAGAACGATTACGCGTATAATCAATTCACTCGGCGGTAATTGGTTTATACCAATTAGTCACTCTGCAGGGCTGTGCCGGGGGTCGGTGGTTTTAATATGGCGTCCGTGGCGTCAGACGGGCATCGGCTAGGTATGAAATACATAAACGTTCCTAAAGCTTTAGAGATAGGTGTAGAGTTTAGATGCTGACCCAGTTTTGCCTTGGTTTGAGGTACAACTGGGTATCAGTGTGCAGACAATTATAAGAGTGACCCCAACACCTCAGCAGAGAGTAAGTTTCAAGTTAGACCGTGGCGTGAATTGCAGGGAGATACTACCTAAAGTCCTTGAAGGAGACAAGCAGGGTGGAAGTCCTACCCCTAGAGGTAAGGTGAAGCAGGGTCAAAATCGTAGATAGTGTAAATAGATGGAAACACCGCAGGCCTTATTCCACATTACTCGATCCAAGCCGTAAGGATTGGTCGATAATGAGTGTCCTTCTCGGTGTTTTCGCTTCTACCTCGTCGGTATTGACATCAGCATGCAGGTGCCATAGATAGGAAGAGGCACAAATCGAGCATTGTACAAGCCAGCTATGGCCAGTGGCTAGTTTGAGGAGGAATCCCATCATCCGACCTTTAATTTGGTCGTTAAAGTTCTCTAGTGTGTTTCCACAAGATAAGCTGGCTACTAGGGGACACTCTAGGGGACTATAGTGTATCCGGGTGTTAGGCTTGACTATTCCCTAGCTTTGACTTTTGATTAGATATAAAATGCCTCAATTCATCTGCTGGTTGATACGCACTTCCATCCCTGTGTGTTCCTCAAAGGAATCGATCTCCACTGCTTGCTAGCTAGGTGAAGCCCGCACTTAGAGCTCAATGGACGTATCTTAAGTGCAGTGGACTTTATATTCTTTTGAATGTCATTTATCCTAGTCTAGGTTGTAGTGATTTAGTGCTGGTAGGGTTGGTAGTGCAGTGCTGGCTGGTATAGTGTTGGAGTGCAGTGCTGGCGGTGCTGTAGCACTATTGGTAGCACTGTGGCATAAAAAAGGTAGCCGTTATTGCAAAGAAAAGCCATTGCTGAAAGGTCAAGCGAGAGTGTAGACCTCCTGATGTGTGTATGCTGTTGCGCTCAGTATAAAGTCAAATATTGGCAATTGTGACAATAAAGTCTTAGCGATCATGGAGAATTTGTCAAAAATGGGCTTTCAATCGGATAGAGCATCAAGTCAGAGCAAAAAAGCAGTGCACGGCACAAAAAAACTAAAGCGGTCACGGTCTTGTCAAAGAGGATACGAGTGGGCGTTAAAACGAGCACTCCAGCACAGCTGCTTGGCAAAAATTGGCGGGACAGATGATGGATCAGCCAGAAGCAAGTCCTCAGCCTTTAGCACTAGTCACCCCCATCACAGCACCAAGCACTTCCCTATGCCCACCGTTACTGTAGCTTGCTTTCCACAGAGAACTCAAGTTACTAGCTGATGGGCACAAGCAAAAAGAACAGAGGCATCTAGTAAACTAGACAAGGTAAAGCGAGTGTTAGGGCACTGCGTAACCACTATTTTTTTAGTCGCGAGTGGTTTGCGACCCCACTATATCGTTTGTGAGATACGCCCGCAGCATAATTACCGTGCTCTGGCGGGTTAGCACGGGTGGACTTAGTTTATTTGATATCGCGCTCATCCACCTGTTTTGCGCACTGTCACTCGATGGTGCAGTGGGCCATTTGGAAGAATCATGCGACTTTTATACTAGAATAAGGTTTGATTTATGGCTGCATAGGAGTAGTAACTGAGTTTAATCTAGACAAAGTTGTGCGGTGCATTCAATTTGTTCGATGAAAGCAGATGTTGGGCAAGCAGCCGCTCCGGGGACGTCTAGCCAGCTCTGTGCTTGAAGGACGTTTAGCACATAGGGGACGTTTAGCTCTAAATGCAAGGGACGTCTGGCCCATGGGGGACGTTTAGCCCATCGGGGACGTTTAACAATAAATTTAGTCAAGTCAGGTATACCTCTAGCATACTCCAGCATACCACCTGCCATGACGTACCCTAGTGATAAATATGGCCTTCCTAAAACAGATTTATCCAAATGGAGAATGGTTACTGACGAATTCGGCAAGATGAACTGGGTCTATCTCAGGTCCGCGGAGGGTACAATCCCTGCGTCGCAATTCACAAAGTTCCAGCTGGGAAGTGGGTTTGAGGCACCCTCCCAGCCTAAAGTAGACTCCCCTTACCAGGCGGCCGAGAACGCATTCCGATTTTTGGCCTCGATCCAGGACGAGTCGGGGATTTTCCCGTGCCAGTATGGAGGGCCCATGTTTATGCTTTGTGGCTACGTTTACACCAAATATTTCACCAAGCTCCCGTTTTCTCCCGAGGAAAAGATCGAGATCACGCGGTACATTGTGAACCGGGCCCACCCTGTGGACGGTGGTTGGGGCCTTCACTCGTACGACAAGAGCACCGCTTTTGGCACAGCCGTTAATTATGTGATTCTGAGGCTATTGGGGATGGATCGGGATCATCCAGCGGCAGTCAAGGCCCGCAAATGCTTGCATCACTTGGGGGGCGCAATTGGTGTGCCCATGTGGGGCAAGGTGTATCTGGCGATTCTGAACTTGTACTCTTGGCAAGGCGTGAACCCTTCACCTCCAGAACTTTGGATGCTACCGGATTGGGCCCCAATTCACCCTTCAAAATGGTGGGTCCACACTCGAGCCATCTATCTACCAATGGGCTATCTTGCCGCCAACAAAGTGCAGGCCGAGATTGACCCTCTGCTGCTTGAATTGAGAGAGGAACTCTACACCAAACCATACGACGAGATTGATTTCAGCAAACACCGCAACACAGTGTGCAGTGTTGACCTCTACTACCCGCACTCTAAATTGCTTGATGCGACAAACTGGATCCTCAATCAATGGGAGCATATGCGGCCGAACGCGGTGCTTAAACGTGCCAATAAAACGGTCCTAGACCTGGTGCTCAAGGATCTTGAGAATACAGAATGGCTCGCTATTGCGCCCATCTCAAATGTTATGAACGCGCTGGTTGTGTATTGTGAACTGGGAGCAGAGAGCGCAGAGTTCCAGCGGTTTATTGCAAAGTGGCCCGATTTCCTCACCATGTCGCCCGAGGGGTTGCAAATGAACGGTACCAATGGCGTGCAAGTGTGGGACGCGGCGTTTGCGTTGCAGTATGCGGTTTATGCGGGTGTAGCGGGTAATCCAGAGTTTCATCCCGCTCTCGTTAAAGGGTACCGGTTTTTGCTTCGGTCACAGTTTACAACCGATTGCGCAGAAGGATCCTACCGGGACCACCGCAACGGCGCGTGGCCGTTTTCCACCAAGCCTCAAGGGTTTACAGTAAGTGATTGTACAGCAGAAGCAATCAAGGCCATAATAATGATCCAAAATGTGCCGGGGCTCGAGTACCTCAAGGACGAGATCAGTGAGCAGCGTCTACGGGACGGCATCGATATTCTGATTGACCTGCAGAACCGGGGCTCTTTTCATTTTGGGTCGTATGCCTCGTACGAGAAAATCAAGGGCCCTCAATTCCTCGAAAAGCTCAACCCGGCCGAGGTTTTCGGTAACATCATGGTTGAGTACCCGTATGTCGAGTGCACTGACTCCTCAATTTTGGGGCTGCACTACTTTACAAAACACTTTGATTATCGTAAAGACGAGATATCTCAAACTATTGATGATGCGATCCAATACATCTTGCGGTTCCAGCGCCCAGACGGGTCCTGGTACGGAAGCTGGGGAGTGTGCCATACTTATGCCGGGATGTTTGCCGTTGAGGCGTTGCAGACCCAGGGCCTCAACTATAGCAACTGTGAAGCCATCAGGCGCGGGTGTGAGTATATCTTGAGGTACCAGGAAGAAGATGGCGGGTGGGGCGAGAATTTCCGGTCCTGCGAGCTTTTCACCTATGTGCGCCACACATCGTCGCAATCTGTACCCACGGCGTGGGCCCTGATTATGCTCTTGTGCGCAGAATACCCCGAAAGAGCGCCCCTCGATAGAGCGTGCAGGTTTTTGATAAAACTCCAAAACAAGGATGGAAGTTTCCCATGGAACCATGTTGAAGGAGTATTCAACCACTCTTGTGCCATTGAGTACCCGAATTACAAGTACTATTTCACGATGAAAGCCATGGGAATGTATGCTGAGAGGTATCCGGGGAGTAAGTTGGTTTAGGTGTGGTTAGTTTATGGGTGGTGGTGATGGCTAGTGGGGGTTCAGTGGTGAGGATTCAGTGGTGATGGCTATAGCTAGTGAGGGTTCAGGTGAGGGTTCAGGCGAGGGTTAGTGGTGAGAATCTAGTGAACGTCTGAACACCGGAGGCACTCTGACGGCACTCTGGTCAAAGCCTTTTCATGATACGCCAAGCTCGTGTACATAGAGACATAGAGATTACCGCTATTGCAAAATATTCAATTAGAGTACCTAAACAAGTTCCACAGAGCAAGACAAGCCAGAATGGCGGTGTACGTGTGGCCCGTCACAAATTGTAGCACAGCATATGCATAGCTTAATATAAATATGTACCGCCCGCTGAATCTCTCCTTTATCCCTCCATCACCTATCAACCAGGATGCGCCGGGCAGTATGCATGTCTCAAACTCTGATCCAGACTGTTTACTATATATGAACGTTGCTCCCCATTCAATGGTTTGAGGAAAATAGGGGCCAAAGGCCATTGGCCGCTTTTATGCGCCGATTCAGCGCTGCTCGAGTAGTGGATAGAGGGTATTTGGGCTGTCGCTATCCCGTATCGTCCGCTCTACCTATTGGTGTTCTGAAGTATCCTTAATCGGACAAAAGACTGGCATCTGTTTGTTGTTTTGACTTTTGACTAACTTGGTATGATTTAAAGACTGTCGTGCACACCCCACTACCCCACTACTCACCACCCACCACCCCACCTTTGATAATCGTCAGACACGGGGAGTGCAAAAAAATCTCGCCACGAGAAAAACAATTTGAAGTTTGAACACTTCGTAACTTCCCAACCAGGGGTCGAACCTGGAATCTCTTGATTCGTAGTCAAGCGCCTTGCCATTGGGCCATTGGGAACGGATATCTGGGGATCTGGCGTGTTTTAATAAGAATAAACACCGTAAAATTTCTGAGATTTTATTAGTGGAAGCTCTCGGGCCCGCTTTTTCAGCGAAAAATTTTCACGCAGAAATTTCAAAACGTCAGCCGCATTTTGGGGCGCAGTGAGCCTCATGTATGGAATTACTGGGTTTACAGCTATTGAATAAATGCCTTGTACTGATTCCTGTGCCTCTTGGAAGCCATTTTTCAGAGAAAATGTGTGGTGGGTTTGGGCCCACAATATGTAAACTGATAGTCCAGGCCCCCTGGTGCTAGTACCGACGTTAAAGTATCATGATGAAAGAGCAAAATGACGTGCATGAAACCGATTCTCAAAGGACACACCGGTGCTTTGGACGAAAGGCTTCATCGAGACGGTGAGTGGCCGGGATAATTTATCCGTTTATTGTACGGAAATGTATAACTATAGAGTCTGTCTATGGCCTTTTGAGTACTTTGATGTATCGAAGAGAGGTGGTAGGCCGTTGGCAGCTTAAAAGCGAGCAAAAGTGTGATTGGTACAAAAGTGTACGATGGCACTTTAAATAAAGGTCGATCTTGTAGGTGAGCAGTCGCAAGGCTTTAACCAGAGTCTCAGTCGTCGTTGATGCGAGAGAACAGTATTCCTTGTAGCCAGTTCTTGCACATGGAATCTTACTCGTAGTTTGCTGAGCAGTGAGCTAATGTTGGATATAGAATTAGTCTCCTGCATGTCAGGGTATAAAGTTCCTCAATACATATTTCTAGATCGTTGACTACACGCTTATTTGGACACTAATGGCTGTCATGTATGTCTCATGTCGGTAGTATCCAGCGGACAATTCTCAACACGTATCTGTCACTACCCTGAAAGTACGTCTGCTAGGTGTTTTTCCAGTGGCTGCTTGATAAAGCTCTTCTCTATTTGCTTTTTCCTAGAGAGAGCGTTCAGCAGGTGGAAATTAGGATCAGGAGCCGAGTGCTTGATGTTCTCGGCCCGATAGTTTATAATCCGTCTGCGTATTTAGTGGTTCTAGTGCTTGTCTAGGATTTCATGCTGAAGATTGTTGCTCTTCCCATGTCCCATAGATTGCTGTTTCGTGCATGCATAGAAACTCGCTTGTTGCCAGTCTCAGTTTTTGCTATACTCCCAGTATCTGCCCACTACAATATCAAAGCCTCATGTGTAAATTGATGCTCGGATGAGCTGATTGCAGTGCTGTACTGTGTAAATCCTTGTATCAATGACCTAGCAAGACTCGTATATAGAGCTCCAGTATCAATAAGCTATCCACCAAGGGTTGTTATTACTTTAAGCTAATGCAATTTATCCGACAGATAGCGCCACAATCACAAAGTCTCAAAGGAGTCCACCAGGTGCCAAGGATAAGCAGGCCAGGCTGTCAGGCTTACCACTGTTGTTGAGTGTGTCTTCTCGCCTGTTTATTGAAAGTTTTTATTTCACGCAAACTACTCTAGCTGACCTGCTGATGTCAACTACTTGGGTTTAGTTCTCCTCCTCCTCCTTGAGAGCCTCCTGGACAACCTCAAGGTCAAAGATAGTCTTGTGGAGAGCCTTGGCCTTGGGCCAGGGATCAAGCTTGATGTTTTTACGCACAGCCCAGTTGAGAATCACTGCAGTGTAAATATCGGGCTGAGAAGGCTCGCTGGTGCCAAACCAGTAGCCGGAGGAAGGCAAAAAAGACTCGAGCTCGCCGAGACGCTTCTTGAACCCGGCCTCATTGTTGCCAAAGAATGCCCAGCCAGCAACAGCGCTGTGAAGATCAGCATCGAAGCCAAGCGCTTCAAGGTAGCGAGCCTTGCCCAAAGAGCTCTCAGGCTTGAAGCTGGGGAAAGTGGACATCTCGCCAATGTACGAGAGAATAGCGACGTTCTGAGTTAGGACCTTGTTATCCTCGAGCTGGAGGGCCGGGACCGCGCCTGTGGGAGAGATTTTCAGATAATCATCGCCGTGCTTGGTCTTTTTCTTGCCGAGATCAACCTGAACAAGCTTGTACTGGAGCTTTGCGAGTTTGAGGGCAATGTGATCGCTGAGAGAGCAAGCAAAGGGAGCATAGTAGAGGGTAACAGGAGGCATTGGTGTTGTCTAGTTTTATGAGGTCCTCGTGGGTGCTGACTTTTATATCTCTCGATGCATATGCAAGATGCAGGGTATATGCACATGCAAGCCCCGACGTTGCGCGCAACAACATATTCTCGAGAATAATCTCATGGCATGCAATTGCATTTACATTCAATCTACAAATAACCCACCAAAAACTGTTCGGCTCAAACACAGCACCTGCTAGGGACGTAGACTAGTGGTTGAGACGTGGTTTGGGCTTTGTATGGGCCTGCTTTTGGTAATCAAAACGCACTTGGCGTCGCGGCAGCTGATTATTGGCTCTATAATAAAGTATTGAAAAAAAATTAGTCGAGTGCTCAATCAGCTCAATTAAGCGAGTGCCGTAACTGAGATTGATCAAAGGTACTCATCTTGTGATTGCATGGTGATCTTGATGATTTGACTGGACCTCAAGTGGCTGCCGGAGCTTCCAGGGGGCGCGGTGGTGCCACTAATCCTGTGATGCCACCATCTGGAGCCACTAAGCATTGTCACACCCGGCCTTGAAACTAGCGCTCTACCTTTGGTCCCCCTTTCTCCTAATTTATTTGTAATCCTCATCAACCGATCCCATCTCAAGATGTCAATTCAGGTGGATTGGGCTCTAATCCAGCAATTGGTGAGTGAATATACCCCTAAAAAGTTCAGCGAGTCTGCGGATGGGTACAAAATTTTTGAGCAAACGCTGGGCACCGATATAGACCCAAGTGTATATGATATCATTGATCAGGAAATCCAATACTCGACCAAAGTAGACATCGCAGTTGATGATCTGGAACAAGATTTGATTGTTTTGGCGCCCTCATCATTACTGGCACCAGTTCCGAAACTGAGGAAAAAAAGGCAAAAGGCAAGAACAGGGGCTGCAAGTACCGCCCCGCGGGAATTCCTGATGCGCATCCCTATCGAGTACCAAGTAGAAGAGGATTTTAATTTATTCAAAGACTGTACAAAATTAGGGATCGGCTTGACCGAGCAAACAGGGCCATACCTTTGTATATCGCCCGGAAGAATATCCCTAACGTTTGGGCTGTACTTGAGTCAAAGCTGCAGTGGCGGGATCCCTGACAGCGCCATCAGGCAGAGCCAAACTGCAGCGCAGGTTTTTGCACGTGTTTTGAATAAACCAGAGATCCTGGAACCCCCGCAGCACGAGAAAAACCTCGAGGATATGTTTGAGGCACTCACCAGCCCCAAGAACTTCTCCAACGATCCCATCACAGTTCCGGGAGTATTGACGCCGCTCCAAAAGTTCCAGTGCCAATCGGTTCGCTGGTGCTTGGCCCGCGAGGGGTGCGCCCTTGATGGAAACAGCAGGGCGATTGATTGTGAGATCTCGGATGCGTTTGAAGGATGGTACCAGCTCGATAAATGGTGGGTCAACCCATACAGCGTACAGGTGCAGACACAACGACCAGAGCCGCGAAAGCACGACTTTGGTGGGCTTCTGGCCGAGGAAATGGGGCTGGGGAAAACCCTCGAGGTGATCTCGCTCATCAAATTGCACCCGCGACCACCCACAGACAATCAGCTCACCACAAATGAGAATACCGGCCAAAAAATCCGTAAAGTATCTGCTACCCTTGTAATTGTGCCAAGCGGGATCATGGATCAGTGGGTAACCGAGCTCGAGAGCCATGCGCCAGGAATCAAAATCACTCAGTATTCGGGCAAAGGAACCGTGACACCGGACGATTTAGACGCGTGTGATGTTGTTTTGGCCTCATACTCGGTCATTGCGTCTGAGTTTTACTCTGCGCAGTTCAACCCGGGCCAGCGCAACACGCGGTTCTGGAAAGAGCGCGAGGATATCCGGTCGGTGCGATCCTCGCTTGTGCAGGTCCAGTTTTGGCGCGTTGTCTTGGACGAAGTTCAAATGCTCCACGCGGGTGTAAATAATGCTGCGCGCGTGGCAGGGCTAGTGCCGCGCGTCAATGCATGGGCGGTTACCGGTACGCCGGTCAAGAATTCCATGAGCGATTTGCGCGGCCAGTTTTCGTTTCTACAAGCTGAACCATTTGCGGGTAAACGCGCGTTTGAGCGGCTCTTGACTATACCACAAGACTTTAAAAAAGTGGTCTCCCAAGTCGGGATTCGACACACCAAATTCCTGCTTCGCGATGAACTCCGCCTGCCACCTCAACGGCGTCGCCTTATCATGCCCAGCTTCAATGAAATGGAGCGTCTCTTTTATGAGTCGGTGCGCGAAGACTGGACAGACCCTTCTGATGGTACTAGTGAGCGCATGCTGCGTACCTTGCTGGTAAAATTGAGACAAGCGTGCTGTATCAACTCTACTCGCGAGCAGTCGGTTTTTAGTGATTCCAATGGCGCCACTCTAACGGTCGAACAAGCGTTGCTGCAGCTCACCCACGAGGGAGAAAGCCGGTACACGCGTCTTTTACGGTATCGTCTTGGTCTTTTGATTGAAATGGGCCAGCTTAAGCTTATGGCTGGTGAACCAGAACAGGCAATTGAGCTTCTGGTGCAACAGCTCGAACCACTCGATGCTGAGGTTGCCAAAGCTACGGAGCTCAAGGACAAGACTGCAGAGAAAAAACGGGTTCTGGAGGAAACAATCAAGCATGACAGGGGTGTCATCAAGGAAATGACGTATGAGCTTGAAATGCTCGGTATGAAGATTGCTGGTGGAGCGGGTGGAGTCAGTAAAGGGGCCGAGGGTGAGAGCCCAAAGGAGAGCCAAGGGAGCCCAAAGGACAGCCAAACCATGAGCTCACTTGCAGATGCTACAGATGACGAAGTTCTCAAGATCGAACCTCAGGAGGAAAAGGACAAGCAGGGGTCGCAGAGCGCCGCGCCGAAACCTAAATCGGAGCCTGATTCCGAACCCAAACCGAAATCCAAACATACGACCACCGCACCCAAACAGGAACCTAATTCGAAACTCAAGCTGGAACCGCAACAGACCTCCGGACCTGAACAGGAGTCAGAAATCGATACCGCGCAAAAGGGCGCACCTGAGTCTATTATAGACCCCAAAGAACTAGTAGACGTCAGCTCTCATCCTGAATTCGCTCGCAAACGGTTTGAAATCATCGATAAAGAAACAGCTCTGGACGACCTTCATGTCACCAATCACTATTACTCGAGCGTGATAAAATCTGCGATAATTCATATAAATGCTTGCAAAGAGCTCCAGCACCGTGCTTTCTTCTTTTTGGGAACATGCTATTACCGGCTTGGCCAGTCCCACGAGGAAAACGAGCATACTCCTAATAAGAAGGAACAAACACCGGATGAGGTGCAAAAGATAGAAGAGCTCTCTCAAAAAGAGCTTGATTATTATAGCAAAGCTGATGATACCCGTGGCGAGCTCTTGAATGAGGAGCAAGCCGAGTTTCTCAGAGTCCGCGATAAGCTCAAAGAGCCAAGCATTTTCGAGTACGAATCGCCCAAAGATGTGTACCAGCATTTCTTTAATGATCAAGCAGAGAAAATGAGAGAGGTCTATGTCGAACTTATGGCAATCCTGAAGAGTGGCTTACTCGAACTGAATACGGATAATGAAGATGTTTATACCACGTCAATGGAGGTTCAAGACAAGGGGTATGTGTATCTCAATGCCCTGCAGACTATGCTCTCTGACCGTGAACAGATCCTTAATAGCGCCACCCCTAACGCCAAAAAAATTGCGGGCAAACGCAAGCGCACAGAGCTGGACACACACAATGAGGAGCGTAGTGAGTCTGTTGAGCTTTTTGAGAAGGAATTAAAGAAAAATATCGCAGAGTTAAGGAAGCCAGTGGATATGCATGAGCTGGCGGAGCGTAAACGCGTGGAAAAGGCCAATGAGGCCAAGTTCAAGTCGCTTGAAAAAGAGTACCGGCGCAAAAAAGATAAAGTGAGCGAGCGTGAGCGCGAACGCGAATTCAATCTTGAGAAACTCGCGTCTGTCGAACACGAAAATTCGGGAACCTTGAAAAGCGACCTAAGGGCTTGGAAACGCGAGGTGGGGGTACTGAGCGATGTTTTCAATGCGCGCCTCAAGTATTTCAAGAGTCTACAGGACATTTCGGACCATGTACGTGAGCCTGAATTTGCAGATGTTAACTCTGCTCTCGCGCGCAAACAAAACAGCATCAAACAAGCAGAGGCCGACCTAGAAAGCGCCCATTCGCGACTTCGGTTCATTGCTCAGCTTGAAGCTCAAATGCCTCTTGAACGCGAGTCTAGAGATAAAGAACAACAAGATAACGAGTGCGTCATTTGCCAAGACACATATATACACGGTTCTTTTACTACATGTGGCCACCGCTGCTGCACTCCCTGTCTCTCAAACTGGCTGTCAAAGAATCCAATATGCCCCATTTGCAAGACGGCTCTGGGACCGAGCGATGTTTTTCAGTTCAGATTTGGTGATTCCCAAATGTCCACGACAGCAGCGGCATCATCCTCAACATCTGCGCTGGAGGGCGCTCCCTCTTCTAAAGATGACCTGGGGAATGATGTCTACGAACACATTTCGTCCGAGCATTTCAATGAAATCCTTAGGCAACCCCTCAAGAAAACGTACGGCATCAAGATCGATATGATTGTGCGGCACGTGCTTCTCCTCAAGCAGCGAGAACCCGATGTACAGGTGGTTGTGTTTACTCAATGGAGCCGTATGCTACAGGCGCTCACTCATGCATTAATCCAGCATGGTGTTCGCGCTTTGCGTAAAACCCAGCCCAAGAGTGTAACGCATTTTCGCACCAACAAGGACATTACGTGCTTTATGCTCCACACCAGCAACGACTCCGCAGGTCTTACTCTCACCAATGCAACCCATGTAATTTTGTGCGAGCCGCTATTGACTACGGCTATTGAGCTCCAGGCGATATCTCGAATTCACAGAATCGGACAATTCCACCCCACTACTGTCTGGCTTTTTGCTATACAGGACACGGTCGAGCAGCAAATCCTCGCGCTTGCAACAGAACGTAGAATTGAAATGGCCAAACAGAAGCGTCAATCTGATGAGGCTGTGGAATCTGATATCCTAACTTCTACGGTGGGCCCTCTTGTTGATAAAGCCAGTGGAAGTGAGGTGATTGTTGCAAAGGACATCCGTCGTATTCTTGGTTTGGAGTAGTTTTTTTTAATATTTATTCAGGTGTATTATTTTATACAATGTGTGAGGCGGTGAGGCGTAAAGCAGTGAGCCCCAAGTCGTTACAGCAGGATATGAGATTCTTCATCTTTGTATTGAAAGCTTCAGACAGAGTGATAGGCCAATACGAGCACATAATTCTATACAAAGGGATGCAGGCTATGTGGGTCCTCATGAACGACTAAGTAGGACAACGGCGTAGACGCGTAGTAGTAAATATCATCAGTTAGTCAGTTATCACCATAAGATCAAAATACCACATTTAAACTCTCAACAGGTCGCCCTTGATGCGCACCCAAACAAGTTCTCTCTACGTGCATACTATGTGCGTATAAAGGCACTGATCGCATTGATTTTGCAGGGGTTAAGTTTCTAACATGTCAGAGACATATCAAATCTCGCCAAATGCCATATCTGCAATATTAGCCAAACCTCAATATGCGGCCTTTAGCGATTGCGTGATTCCTGGCGGGTATGGGCATCCTTCATGCACTTATCTATATAAAGGCACACGCAGAACTTTTCACTTATGAGTTCAAGTATCTCAGAGTCCTTAAACTCTGCCTCTAAATCACGAGAGAAGACAGAGTCTGACTTTGTGGATGTGGGCGTGATCGACGATGCAGCCATCAGGTACGCGGACGCGCAGGTGGAACTCACTCCTGCTCTTGAAAAGAGGCTGATTCGGAAAGCAGACCTATACGTATGCTCTATGATGTGCTTTGTTTACGCGATCCAGTATATGGATAAAGTCTCCAACAGTTCAGCAGCAATTATGGGCCTTCGAACGGACCTTGCCATGGACGGTCATATGTACTCGTGGGTGGGGAGCGCGTTCTACCTCGGATACTTGGTCTTTGAGATTCCCATCAGCTTTTCGCTTCAGAGGTTTCCTCTCGCGAAAACCACTGGTGCCATTATAGTCGCGTGGGGTGTCGTGTTGGCGACCAGCGCGGCTTCACAAAATTACGCCGGGTTCATGGTTACAAGGACGCTATTGGGTATTCTTGAGGGCGGAATTACTCCATCGTTTTTGCTGATTACCGGCCAATGGTACCGACGCGAAGAACATTATAGTAGAGTATGCGTCTGGTTTGCTTGGAACGGCGCGGGACAAATTATCGGGAGCGCTATTGCGTATGGTCTTTATACGCACGCTAAGAGCTATTCAATTACCGCATGGCGCATTCTCTTTCTTATTTTCGGCCTTATCACCATCGTAGCCGGGATTGTTTTCGCTTTTCATATACCCGATTCGCCCTCCGATGCTTGGTTTCTCACTGAGGAGGAGAGAGCTGGCCAAGTGAGTCGAATTCGTGATAACAAGCAAGGTTATGGTACATCTAAGATCAAATGGGACCAAGTCAAAGAAGCATTCTACGATCCGCACTCGTACATTCATTTCGCCATTGTTTTTCTAATGCAGGTCCCCAACGGCGGTCTCACCAACTTTAGCTCCATTTTATTCCAAGGAATGGGTTATACGACCCAAAAGTCTCTAGAATTGGGTATGGCTCAAGGCGCGACCGAGCTTGTGGCACTAACGCTTTTTGGGTACCTCTCACTTCACGTCTTTAGAGGGTACAGAATGTTTTATGCGATTTTGGGTGCTACAACGGCATTTCTGGCTTGTGCACTACTGGCTTGGGCGCCGACAAACTCCGGTAAACTAGCGGGAATATTTCTATTTTCTGGTTTGACCCCATTAGGGTACAATTGTCTCTTATCAAATATGAGCTCCAACGTTGGCGGATCCACCAAGAAATCAATTGCTAATGCTACGCTACTTATTGGTTATTCGGTGGGTAATCTCGTGGGCCCGCAAACCTTCAAGCCAAGTGAAGCACCCACATACCAGACTGCCAAAGTGGCAATGGCCGCGTGCACTGCTGTTAATGTAGTGCTATTTGTGGCTTTGCTTGCTCTCAACGTTTGGATTAATCGGCGGCGCGATCGTAAAAACAAGCATTTGCCTGGCAACCTCATCCACACTGAATTTGCCGACTTGACCGATATGCAAAACCCCGAGTTTAGATATGCTCTTTGATAAACAACGTCTTATCGCTTGGGTTCACTCGTGGTAGTGCTCGTGGTGCCAGTATAGTCGCGTGGGGTGCTGTCTGGATGCTCTTTAATAGATAAGATATATAAATGAGATTATTTCCAGGGAAAGAAAGAAGCCTAGCGGTACCAGAGTATCTTAATCCGACATGGACGCTTCTTCGTCTTCTGATTCCGACTCGTTTTGCTCTTGGGCGCTCTCGTCCTCTTGCATGAGATCAGCTACATCTTCATCGCTCTGGTTTTCTTGACCCTCACGAAGCAAACGTTGCCTCTCTTCGCGAACTTTACGTCTAACAGTAGCAAAGGACCCCAATGGGGTTTTCTCCCATGCCTCATCCTTCAAAAACGCTGCCACCTGCTCTTTATCACGGGGACCAAACGATACATTGGACCGTTTACGCAGAATAAACTCACTGTTTGCTTCAACTCTCTCCAAGAACGTTTGTAATTGTTTATTGAGGCGAATGTTGTTGTTATTCTTTTTAACGAACCGGCGCACAGTGATAGCCACGGGACCCGCAATCTCGGGGAAGGCAATACTCTTACAGTAAAGCACCAAGGCCTCAGAAAAAAGGTCTACAAGCTCATCATTAACACCATTCTGGTAGACCTGTGTGTTGATATAGGATTCAGGGGCATGAATATTGTTATCAAAGTCGAATTGGTTCAAGCTAGACTTGACAGCACGGCGGTTGACTGCGGATGACGAGAGAACCTCGAGTAAAACTGGGTTGAGAGGGATGTAAACACCAGTGTGACGGCAGAGACGGATCAAGCTGCGGACCAAGTAGAACCGGAGGGGTAGGTATGATGCCTTTGGTACCAGAGTGATTACCCGGAGAGTGATCTGAACAAGCGGGTGAATCAGCTGTAAAAGGGGTGGGTTTTTGACCTGATCGCTCGGTGCATCTTCTGGTTCATCATGGCCGGCGCCAAGGGCGATGACTCGAGAGAAATAGTCGAGACTCTGCACGTACTGCCAGGTATAAATGACCTTCACGTCGCTATCTGGGTTTTTCTTTTTATCAAGAGCTGCCTTGAGGTTGAGTGCCAGCGTACGAATCTGCTGGAACGCCATTTGGTACCCCTTGGATGCATCTATGCCATACAGCATACCGAACAAGTTCTTTGCCAAGTTGATGGTAGCAACAGTATGGGTGTTTGTATTTTTACAGAGGCGCACAAGACTCTCGTAGGCTTGCTTGAGGAAGGGCTCCAGCAGAGTGTTGGGGTATGCGGTGCATGCTTCCTTGATCACGCTAAAAGTGAGGAGTTTCGGCTCATCGTCGACATTGGGGTTAACAATTACTGAAACAAAACTTTTGACCAGGTCTTTGAGGCCCTTGAACTGCAAGAAATACGGCAGTGTCTTTTGCAAGGCAAATAGAATGTTTGCGGTCCGTTTATTAGTACCGTTCTTGAGCAGCTCACCAAGGGTCTTACAGTAGACTTTGAGGCTAGGTTCCATCTCTCTGAGACGTTTATTGGTGACTGGGAGCTGGTTTTTGTTGAGCGGAAGCATTGTACGCAGTGCAGAGGGCAGGGGGCCGAGCGCCAAGTTAATGAGGGCATCAACTGCCTTGAGGTCTGCGATTTGATCCTCGAGGGCGAACGTACGAATGATTTCCTTGGCAATTTTGGGCGATTGGTCCACCTGCTGGGACCACTCCAAGACTGTGTCGACATCCAAAACGGGCGCCTCGGATTCTTCTTCGTGGTCAGAGGGCTCGCTTTCATCACTAGAGGCATCAATACCATTGAGATATTCCTGCTCCTCAAGCTGAGCGCGCTCGTCATCGTCTCCACTGCTACCTTCATCGCTGGACTGATGCTCGAGTTGGGGGTCCTCAATCTGGCTCCTTTTAGGTTCACTGATCTCAAACCCGCGGTTTTCCCGCTCTGTGGGAGTCTTTGTCTTGTTAGCGTGCTTGGCTACCTTTTGCTTTTGACGCACTTTGTCAATCTTTTCTTTGAGATGATTTTTTCTGAACTTTTTGGCTTTCTTGACTTTTCCCATGGTTGAGAGAGACTGAAAAAAAAAATTACGTGAGATGAACTGCCCGGATGGTATGGAAGGGTGTCGTAAAGCGGTTGGATACCAGAGAGGCCAACGAAAAGATACAAATCTCACCTAAAGTGCAGTAGAAACCTATCAAAAAGCGTTGCTCTCTTAGCGCATATATACAAATTTAATCTAAACTCACCCAATTATTTTGTCTTGAGTGTGAACTTCAACTGAAGTGCACCGTTGGTGCCACTCACGCGACACTCTGAAATGGAAACATTGTGCTTGGCCTGCTGGGGAACCATAGATGGGTCGTAGCGTGAACCTAAAAGGGGACCCACGAAACCAGCAGCGGCGACCTGGCCACCGCCGTTGGCCTGGCTCGAGTGTTTCTGGCCACGAGGCAAGATACGGCCAGGAATCTGTTTTTCAGATTCGATACCCTGACGGGTGTTGTGACAAGCTCCCTTGAGAGCATATGTAGCGCCCACGGTGGAGATAGGCATGGTGTGGGCCAGGTTGGAGGTCGCGAGGCCATAAAAGTTCTCTGCCTCCACGCATTTGACAGAGTTCCCGTACAAACTCAAGAATTCGTTGCGACGTGACGGTGCTGATTCCAAAAGATCCTTGAGCTGTTTACGGGAAAGGTCAGTGACCCGCTTCTTGGGCCGAGGCTGGCCCTGGAACATGCTCTTGGTGTCGGGGCCAGCGACGCCACTTTGTACCAGTTTCTGGACTCTGCGGGCATGTGCACCGCCATAATCAACTCTAGGCATCCCGATTTCGGTATCGAGAGCTTTATGGGTTACCAGACCAGCAGATGCCTTGGGGGGCAGGTTGTACTTGACTCCCCAGTTGTTGCGGTGATGATTGGCACTGGTGGTACTTAGGATTTGTTGCGAAGGAACGTCCTTGCTGTGTGGCTTGATTTCAGGCAACGAAAAGACTCGGCTTTTTCGTACCAGATTTTTGAACATGAGTAAGCGTTTTTTTTGTTGATCCCTGTGTAGGTTTTGTGGGGATGGGGTAGGTGTAATGATGTTTAAGGGATAACTGAGGGGGCTGGAGTGTTGATACATGGGTTTGGAACTGTTCAGTTTGTATATGTGTGAATGGTCATCGTTGGTAAGATTTACCGTGGGTTGATCTACTCTTTTCGTTTCAGGTTTCCTTTTTTTTGTTCGACTTTTTGTGGTCCGACCTTTTTCTGTTCTTCCCAATCCTTTTACATCCCTTTTTCTCTCCCCTTATTCCATTCTAATTCCTCTTACCTCTCTCTCTAGGCTTTAATTTATTTAATTTTAGTATTAAGTTTCCTACAATCTCGTCCTTTCGGTCCTACCTCCCCCTACTACCTACGCTAGGAATCCGTTATCGACATTGATAACTTGCCCGTTGATTGACTTGTTCTCCAGCGCAAACAAAACTGCATCGGTTACCGATTGCGTGCTTAGCATTTCCTGAGTTATGCAGCCCGCAGTTAGGCCTTGTACATCGCTGGCTCGCCCCATATCAGTGTCCACAAGCGCAGGAGCGACGCAATTGAAACGGAACCCCTTGGGGCCCATCTCCCGAGCCATTGACCTCGAAAACGCCTCAACTGCTGCTTTGGAACAAGAGTACAAGCTCATACCGGGCCACCCTCTCTGCGCCAAGATGCTGCTCAAGTAAACAAAAGAGCCGCCATCGCTTCTCAGCATTACCTTCAAGAGTGCCTTTGTGAGCAGCATTGGGGCCACTGTGTTGATCTGGAGACATCGCTCGATATCTCTGGGTGATGTGCGAAGCAGTAACTGTGCTGGTGCGACCCCTGCGGAGTGCACAAGGCCCGCGATGGCTGTGGACGGCTTGAACGATCCGATATCGAGCAGATCAAAGGCAGCAACAGTGTGTACTTGGCCGTCGGTGGTTGGAAGTTCCGAGCGTACCTGCTCAAGAGCGTCTCGGTTTCGGGCCGCTAAAACTAGGCTATGCCCCTTTTGAGCTAGAGCCTGGGCTACTGCTTTGCCAATTCCTCTTGATGCTCCAGTTACAAGTATAGACATGTGGTGTGAGGTCGGTAGGGTCGTCTGTTCATGGATGGTGAGGCCCTGGATGAGATCCAAGGGTCTTGGAATAGAAAATAAAGAAAAGAAAAAAAGAAATCAAAGACTTAGAAATCAGAGGAAAAGAAAGGAAAAAAAGGGGAAAAATGGAAAAGGGGAAGAAAGCGCTTTTCAAAATTTCCTGAATTTTTCCTTGGATTTGAGGAATAGATATTTTAGCTACTACTAGCGATTATATACTATAAGTCAGGCGTTTAGTCGAAAAGACCCATGCCCATATCCTCGTCGGACTCCTCCTCCTCAGCGGGAGCGGCCTCCTCCTCAGCAGCGGCGGCGGCACCACCAGCAGCGGCACCACCAGCGGGAGCGGCACCGCCAGCAGGGACGGAAGCAAGCTTGGAAGAACCCTCCTGGATGAGCTCCTCAACGTTCTTACCACCGAGCTCGGCAACGACGGCGTTGACGCGCTCATCATCGGCCTCGATACCGACAGAAGAGAGAACGGACTTGATGTCCTCAGCGGAGGGGTTGGCGTTACCACCAGCGGTCAAAAGCATGAATGCGGCAATGTACTTCATTTGGATAAATCGATTTAAGCTTTCGCAGACAGATCCTTGAGTGAAATATATTGCGAGTGGGTTTTGGGACTATTAGGGCACGAGCCCTAGTAGCTTAGTCATATACATCGCGTTTGGGGGCTCCCGGTGAGGCGACCCGGTGAATACTGTGATTGGAAAATTAAGCCACTAGTTCTAGTAGTGCTCCATGTTTCGAGATACGTACGCACCCGCGCCGTACCTTCATGTAGGTGCACAAGGGCATCGAGTGGGGGCATGTGCATAAGGGCAGGCACCAGCTGTACAAAGCTAACCAAAATAAGTGTTTCCGAGCATTAGAAATATAATACCAGTCAAGTTGTGCTTGCACGCTCTGCAAACTGCAAATTTCACCACATGCAGTATCATGCACAGCATAGGCTTAGGCGAACGCGCCATGCAGTGTGGGCTCGTGTCCATAATTCAGCCTCGAGAACAACATTACAGCTTTCTCCACGCATTCTGTTTCCGCTCCACTCACCTCTAATCTGAATATATAGTGATCTTACAGTCTACACAATTAAATCTAATCCTCTTTATCGTGACTCTCATCCTCGTCATCGTCTTCGGGGCGACGATCGTAAAACTCATCCAAAATCTTGGGAGAGATACGGTTAAGCATCTCCTTGGGGTAGATGCGCAACAAGCTCCAAGCCAGGTCGAGGGACTCAAAGATGGTACGGTCCTCGTATTTGCCCTGAGTGACAAAGTTCTTTTCAAACTTATCGAGGAATTCAAGCGACAGTTTGTCCTCATTCGAGAGGGCTTCCTCACCAACAACGGCCTTCATGGCGGCGGCGTCACGGCCAATAGCGTACTTGGCGTAGAGCTGGTTGGAAACATCGCCGTGGTCCTTACGGGTCATACCCTCACCAATAGCGGCCTTCATAAGACGCGAAAGCGACGGGAGAACGTTAATGGGAGGATAGATACCACGGTTGTGGAGCTGACGGTCAATGAAGATCTGTCCCTCGGTGATATAGCCCGTCAAGTCAGGGATGGGGTGGGTAATATCGTCGTTGGGCATGGTCAGGATCGGGATCTGGGTGATAGAACCGTTGCGTCCCTCCACACGACCAGCACGTTCGTAAATAGTACTCAAATCGGTGTACATATAACCGGGGTAACCGCGACGGCCGGGCACCTCTTCACGAGCGGCAGAGACCTCACGAAGAGCATCGGCATAACTGCTCATGTCGGTCAAAATAGTCAAAACGTGACGCTCAGTCTGGTAAGCCAGGTACTCGGCAGTAGTAAGGGCCAAGCGAGGGGTAATGATACGCTCAATCGTGGGGTCGTTGGCCAAGTTGAGGAAGAGAGTGGTGCGCTCGAGCGACCCGTTCTCCTCAAAGTCACGCTGGAAAAAGCGGGCAGTCTCGAGGTTGGCGCCCATTGCCGCGAAAACAATGCTGAAATTCTCCTCGTGACCATCGTGGACATCTTTTGTGGGGCGCACAAGGGATGCCTGGCGACAAATTTGCGCGGCAATATCATTGTGAGGCAAACCCGAAGCAGAGAAAATGGGGATCTTTTGACCACGCGCAATAGAGTTCATGGTATCAATGGTGGAGATACCGGTGGAGATCATTTCTTCAGGATAGGTACGGGTGTAGGGGTTAATGGGGCTTCCATTGATATCCAGATAGTCCTCAGCCAATACGCGGGGTCCGTTATCAATAGCAGTACCGTTTCCGTTGAAAACACGGCCCAACATGTCCTCAGAAACCGGCATCTTGAGACTCTCGCCGGTGAACTCGACGGTGGTCTTTTTCACGTCGATGCCGCTGGTTCCCTGGAAAACCTGGACAATAGCGCGGTCGCCCTTGACCTCGAGGACCTGGCCAGTGCGCTTGCTGCCGTCCGGGAGCGTCAACGTCACAATCTCATTGAAGCGCGGGTACTTGACCTTGTCGAGGATGACGAGGGGCCCGTTGATGGCGTTGACTGTGTTGTACTCGAGCTCAGGTTTCACGCTGAAATCCTGCGTCACAGCCTTTTTGTTGATGTCGTAGAGCTCCTTATCGCTGAGGGTGGCCATGATTGGTGAGGGAGGGGTGCGCCGGGGGGTTAAAATGATAACGAGTGGTGACTAAGCGGGTATTAGTAAGCTGACTGGATTAGTCAGCGCGAGAGTGTATTAGTAACGCTGGGATCACACTGGCACACTATACCGGTTGGATCCTATCCACTCTGTATGGTGGCGTTAATTAACCTTTGATTCAGCTCTCTCCTCATATTTTCCACCACTCAAAGTCGTGGACACCCTCATGCCCAGAATAGTATACATATTTGCTATTGTTCTTGGTACCCTCTCCATTTATCTTGCAAAACACCCAGAAGCTCTAACAACCACAGCCACAACCAGAACCGGAACCACACTACAACCGCATACTATCCATGATTTAACATATTGGCCCGCAATCCCCCTCCAGGTCGACAAGAATCGTACGCAATTGGGCAAAGAAAAAGCCTGCATTTATATGCTTGTCCGCAACTGGGAGGTCCAGGAAGCATTGGCATCTATTCGTCAACTCGAAGATAGGTTCAACAAAAAGTACCGCTACCCCTGGATTTTCCTCAATGACGAGCTTTTCACCGATGAGTTCAAGATCCTCACTTCGGGTATGGTCTCGGGCGAGGTGCACTATGGCCATATCCCTGCGAGCAACTGGTCGGTGCCCGATAGCATAAATCAGACGAAATTCGAGCAAACGCTGGCTAAAGCTAAAGAAGATCAAGTCATTTATGGCGATTCAGTATCGTACCACAATATGTGCCGGTTCAATTCGGGCCAGTTCTTTAGGCACCCCCTGCTCGACCCTTACAAGTGGTACTGGCGTGTGGAACCGGGCGTTGAGTTTTATTGTGACCAAAACTATGACCCGTTTACGTTTCTTCGAGAAAATAATAAAGTGTACGGGTTTGTGATCACAATCACAGAGTACTACAATACCATCCCCACGCTGTGGCCCACCATCAAAGAGTTTTTCGCAAAGAATCCGCAATACATTGCGGCTGATTCGGCCATTCCGTTTCTGGAAGACCGCCGCAAGCTACGCCCTGACGATATCATCACCGACTATGGTGACCAGGAACACAACGGGTGTCACTTTTGGAGCAATTTCGAGATCGGAAGCCTCGACTTTTGGCGTTCGCAGCCGTACCTCGACTATTTCAATTACCTTGACGAGTCAGGTGGGTTTTATTACGAGCGATGGGGCGACGCACCGGTGCATTCTTGGGCACTCATGCATATGGTCAACAAGTCTCAGATCCATCACTTTAGCGATATCGGCTATTATCATTTACCCTTCCACCGGTGTCCGCACGACGATGCCTCGCTCATTACCGGCAGATGCCTTTGTCCCCGGGCGCGTCACGAGGAGATCGATTTCCAGTCATTTAGCTGCTTGCCAAAGTGGTGGCACCACGCCGGTCGGCAATCCCTGTTTCAATTTGGTGAAGAGCACAAGGATTCTTGGTGATAACCATCTACTGAAACCGGGAGTGTCCATGGGTGAATACCTGGGGAATATCCAGAGGAAGACCCAACATCCATAGAGGCATCTATTTAAAAATTGTTAGCATTATTTAATATCTACGAGTTTAATATTTGTGGCCGTGTATGCTCTTGAAGGCGATTTACGGGCTGGAGGTGGATCCCAGAAGAGCCTATTTTAATGAACCGCTAGGGCGTTCCTGGCGATAGAGCAGATAGATCACACAAAACTCTCCCTTAAACACTCCAGTCCCCACTAGCATCATGCACGGTGTCTAAGACATGCGTGCCGTATCTCCATATAATGATAAGCTATCCGCCCTCCGGGTATGAACGCCTATATGTGGTACATGGTTGCAGAGCATATCAAAGATCCCTGGGACTTGATCAATGTGGCCATGACGTGTAGAGAGCTATATGCGATTTACACTTCTGACCACGTTTGGCGGTACTTTAATGTCTATGGGCTGGAACGAAATATACTCAAAAGGTTCGGGGAGGACCTGTCTCGAGAGAGATACAGTGGATTTAGCTACTATAGGAACGGGAACTTGACTCTGCAACTTGTTGAGGCCATCACCTCCGAGTATATATCAGGATGTGACAGGATTGATAAACAGCTATTATGGTGTATGGCCCATCTCGTGAATCCCCAATATATTGACATTCCCAATGATATTGAGCGAGCGCACGAATTACTTGAACTATTCCCATGCGCAGACGTTGATTTTGTGGCGCGTGAGCTCCTGAAAAATCGAGAGATATGTTTGCGGCTATTGGGTCGCAAGAAATTGGATTCTAGTGTCATGTATGAAATTCAGGAATTGATGAATCCAATTGATCAAGAGCTCGTGGTAAAAATGATTCGTATAAGCCACACCTATGCCAGATTTGCTTCTCCAGAAATACTCGCTAGCAGTGAGTTTAGCCAGCTAGTTTCGCTCAACCCAATGCTGCTCCAGTATGGCCCTGAGAATCTCAAGCACGACATTAAATTTCTTTAATTGTGCGATTTTTCCACACACCCTCATGCTGTGAAGTATACAGCAAAGGCTATTCGAGCAGACATTGAGCTTGTATCGAAGCTCATTGGGCCGGAACCCAACCTAAAGGCCATTGAAGATGTGCTCTATGTATTTGGCGCAGAAGATACTGCCTACATTTATCGTGATGTGGGAGGCCAAATTGCCGCAAGAGGTATTTGCGCTTCCATTTTTGAGCGGCTCTGTCCATATCTATACACAACCAAGGAAGCTTTAATTGATGCGCTACGGATAAGTTATCACACGATTAAGATACCCACCCATTTGCGCAATGATCAGCAAGTAATTCTCGCCGCGCTCTCTGGACGGAGGAGGTCTAAGTACGGAAAGCTTTGTGAAAATCTATCTGAGGATACACTGTCCTCCCCGGAATGCAGGGAATTAGCGCGACGAAATGTTGATCTTTTCCTACGCGCGGAAAATCTTCGTGATGATATCGAGTTTCTGGAATCAGTGGATCGCGATATGATACGTTTCCCGCTATCAAGATGTTTAGGGCCCAAAATCAAAAATGATCCTGACCTTTTAGTGCGCTTTCTGAGCGCTCAGAGAATTTTCCTCGACTATTACGAGCTATTCAGCACGCTGGGCGTCAGAATTGCACTACTTGTTTGGTGTAAATATGGCACTAAACATAATATGAGTCAAGGTCACTGTCTTTCAGGCTGCTGGTCCCGTCATTTGCAGGGAATAGTCAATGAATATCCCCAATGCTATAGGTACGCCCCTACCGACCTCAAATGCAACACCACGTTCCTACACACTGCGGTAAAGGGCGATGGACTAATGCTTGAGTTCGCCCCCTTGCACCTACGGGATTGTAAAGAGGTATACATTAGTGCTATTCGCCAGAATGAGGAAGCAGCCCAGTTTGTCCCTGCGACCATCAGGGCTCGGTACCTCGAGCTTGCTCAAGAGAAGAAGACTTCAAACGAGAATCACCTCAAACGAGAATCACCTCAAACGAGAATCACCTCAAACGAGAATCACCTCAAACGAGAATCACCTCAAACGAGAATCACCTCAAACGAGAATCACCTCAAACGAGAATCACCTCAAACGAGAATCACCTCAAACGAGAATCACCTCAAACGAGAATCACCTCACACCTCAAACTAGAATCAAATAACTCATAACAGTAACCTACTACATAAATACGTTTTCTCCTTCTTTAATCCATTTTGCCGGTAAGAATTGGACCACTGGGTTCTCTCCAGAGCTTGAGAAGCACTTTATAGAGAGATTTGCCAATAAAAAAGGCAATCACTGCAAGCACAACTCCGCTCAGCGACAAGTGTTTCTTCTCCATCTTTTGAATATTCTGACCGAGGTTCAGGTTGGGCTTAAAGACCATTTCAGGATTAAAGGGCTTGGGGAGCTTGCGGAAATTCTTTTTAAACTTTTTGGCGGGGCCGCCCTTTTCACTCAGCGCTTGGATTGCGCGGTCAACGTCATCCAACCGCAACTTGGTGTCGTCCCCAAGCGAGTCCACGTATTTGCCATTATACCAGTCGACAACCAGTACGTCCTCGTTGCTGTGGTTTTGGGTATCCAAGTACTCGTCAAACTGCTTTTGCCATTGCTCTCTCGAGGTGAACCCGTACGTGCGCTCTCCAACAAGAGGTGCGTTGATGGGGGTGATGAGCACTGACCGCGCAACAGTGAGCTTGCCGCGTGTTCGGAGACTCTCGTACATCTCGCTGCGCTGATCACGCAACGATTGCTGGTTATGCGCCTGCTTGATTTCTGCCGACTCGTGGGCTTGTTTGGCCAGGTACCGCAGTTGAGGAGTGGGCAGCTCGCCCTCGAGATTGAGCTGAACGACACTGATGCCTGCATGACGCGAAAGACGCGGCACCTGGTCGGGTCTTAAAAGCACTGGCGAGGAGAACCGAACTTTATTGGCCCATTCCACAACGCTATCTACGTCCCGCAACAGCTCGGGGGTGTGAGATTCGGGGTAAACGTGGTAAAAAGTCTCGGTTTTCTTGGTTTCCGGGTTATCGAATTTCGCGACATAAATCAGTGCTGTTCCATGAGTATCAACGCCGGCGTTCTTGCGGATTTCGTTCGAGGATGTGTGGAACAAAACACTATTAATCTCAGGGAATTGCTTGGCCTGCAGTGCCAGCGCGTCCCAGTCCTCATTGGTCACCGACTCATCGTAAAGGTAAACAAATGTGCCCACGCCATCGGAACCATCAGCGTTTACAAACCCTTCGAGCTCGTCTGGGGTTCTGACGTGTAGAATCTGGGCGCCGGTCTGGAGACGGTCGTAGTTCTGAAACTCTTCGAGTGAGAAGCCGCCAGTAAACATGTGCTTAGTGCCCTTGACATAAAAGAAAATGGTCGGGTACGATTTGACTCCATTCGCGAGACAAAACTCAAAGTCAGACTCGCAGCTCACCTGGGCCACGTTCATCTTATCCTTGGAATGTTGCGCGTACTTTTCCCACTCGGGGGCCATCGCTTTACAATGAGGGCATTGAGGATGGAAAAACTTGACCATCCAGGGCTCGCCCGAGTTGGTGACAAGCTCGTTGAACTCATCTTTGTTGAGCTGTCTCGACTTGCCATCGGCGTGGGTAACGGTGATTGGGGTCGTCCATACTGGGGCAGGAAGATTAGAAGGGATGAAATCCGCACTTGATTTGTCTTGTTGTGCGATTTCAGCACCGGTGGCTTTGGCCAGAGCACTGCTCGTGTGGGTACTCGCGTCAGTAGACACGTGGCTCCCGTCCGCCTTTTCCTTGGCGGCCTTTGGATCTAAACCAAACTGTTTCAGCCACTTTGTCGTTCCCTTGTAGGTGAAATCACGCTCTTCAAACTCCTTGTCGAGCTTTCCATCACGATATGCTCTTACTACCGGCCACATTTTGATATCGGCTTCTTTACAAAGATCGCCATTCTCGATACAGTTGACTTGAGCAAACTGAGCTTCTGGTAATGCCTTGGCGATACGTTCAAATATGGGCGCGTACTCCTGACAGTGGGCACAATAAGGAGAGAAGAATTTGACAAACTGGAGGCCGGGGATAGTATCTTTTTTGAGGTCTTTAAGGTCCTTGACGGGATCAGCAGTGGATGCTGAGGCTGTCTCAGTAGAGGCGGTCCCAGTAGAAGCTGTCTTAGTCGAAACTGTCTCAGTAGAGGCAGTCTCAGTGGAAGAGGCCTGGGTGGCAGTTTCAGCACCTTTGGAACCACCGGTACCCCCAGCAGTCAATATCGGAGCATCTTTACCAATTTTTAATGAATCCAAGAAATTATTGAGTACATCGCTCGATTCCCTGTTGACTTCTGCATCTGCCACAAACTTACCGTCATGGTATACCTTGAGGAAAGGCCAAGCCTTGACATTTTGCTCAACGCACAAATCTCCATTCTCAATACAATTGACGGCAGCATAAATAACGTCCGAGTGCTTCTCCCGAGCTTTCGCTTCGCTTTCCTCGTACACAGGCGCGTAGAGATTGCATCCGCCGCAATAAGGCGAAAAGAACTTGACGACCCATGTCCCATGCATTGATTCCGGCTTAAACTCGGTCGATTTAAGCGTCACAACCTCGGCAAGAGCCGTGGCCACGAGTGCCAGGTGTGCCCAATGCATTACAAAAGACAAGAGGTACGCGGGGGTTTTGAGGTTTAGGAAATTATAAAGTTCATAATATTATGCGACTGCGTCAATCTAGATTAATAGTGGGTTCCCGGCCAAGTTAGATTCAAGGTAAAGCACCATTTTTTGGTTTTTGTTTGTTTTTTTTTTTGTTTATGGGGGGCCAGCCAACCTCTCTAGCCAAACCGTCTCAAGTGGTCAAGGAGTACCTGCAAATCCTCATCGTTCTTTTTGTATTGAAGGCTTGGGACTAGCGTTTTTGCTTCTTCGGCATCATCGCACAGCAAATTCCCGAGCTGCGCAATCTCAAACGGGTGCAAGTCGCTGTTTTCGGGCGCTTTAAGCAGGTGCTCGACGGCGCTCACTGTTTGCTCATCCTTGAACCGCGCAAACACCGAGAGGTACTCCTGGGTCTTGCGCAGCACCTCGTTGCCGCTGCTGAAATCCTCCTCATCCTCGTCCTCGATCTTGGGCTTGCCGTCGGAAGCATTTCGCTGTACAAGTGCCGCAGAGATCAGGAGCCGCGTCTCGCTGTTGTTGAGCGCAATCACCGCGTTGCCGTCGGTATCGGTGTGAGTAGTATCGAATTCTCTACCGAAATACAGTTTCCCTGCATCCTCTTCCTCTCGTTGCTGGTCCTGGGGCCGTTTTCTCTGCTCGAGGATCTCCGCTGGTGAAGGCATGACAAAACCTGGGGGCGGTGGCTCTTTTTCTTGGTTTAACGAATGGTAGAGGAGGTAGCTGGTTATCTAGTTAATTGAATTTCTGTAGAAATTTGTTGGTAATTGGACGGATTGTTTCGGGCACTTGAGCCTGGCACGTGCAGCCCGCGCGCCAGGTTTAGGACCCACTCATTTTTTTGCGATTACGATAGTTTTCCTCCACTTGATAAATGGGACTATTTTGGGCAGACGAGCAAACAAAACCAGTGCAGCCACAGCAAAAAAGTGCCGGAACCTATTACGATTGGTTATGGGCCCAGCCCGTAGAGCGTAAATTCGAGGCATCGATTCCGAAACCGTCGAAATGTCCGGTGGACCACACAAAACTCCAAAAAAAAACAAAAGAGGACCCGCAATCCAAGTGCCCCGTGGACCACAACAAACTCAATCCACAGAATATGATGCCTGAGCTGGCCCAGACCCAGGTCCCGGGACAGAGAATTGCCCTGCCCACTGAACGGACCACCTCGTCTATCCCCAAGGGTACCGCCGATGATAGCGGCAATTGGGAGTACCCAAGCCCACAACAAATGCTCAATGCGATGGTCCGTAAGAGCGGTCCTGAGGGTATTGAGGAAGATGCTGTTGAGAGCATGGTCGACGTGCACAATTTCCTCAATGAGGGAGTGTGGAACGAGGTGCTTGACTGGGAGTCCAAGTATACCCAAGAAACCAGAACGAGTCCTCGCCTGTTGCAGTTCCAGGGCCGCCCCCAAGATATCACACCTCGCGCGCAAATGATTCAATGGCTCGGCAAGTTGTTCCCGGAAACATGGGGGTGCCCTCCGCCCTTTGACCGTCATGACTGGCTAGTGCTCCGTGGCGATGGTAAAGGTGAATGGAAGAAGGTTCGGTATGTGATTGATTTCTACGAAGCTCCTGACGATGGTGATATGCCTGCTTTTAGTGTTGATGTCCGCCCTGCAGTGGATAATTTTGAGAATGTCAAGGATCGTATTCTACGGTCCACCGGGCCGGTATGGAACAAAGCGATGGGTAAATAGTGAATAGTATATGATATTAGAGGTATGAGGTCCAGGCTGGACTGGTGCCAGGCCAGGAGAGGTCCAGGCTGGCCTGAGATGCCCAAACCAGGACCTAGATGGCAGGCTAGGAGAGGGCCAGGCTAGGAGAGGACCAGGCTAGGAGAGGGCCAGGCTAGGAGAGGGCCAGGCTAGGAGAGGACCAGGCTAGACTCAGATGGCAGGCTTGACCCAGATATAAGGACCCACAACGCCCATACCTAACCTGAATTGACCAATCCCCCCTAACCTAAAAACACACTAACTCCCCACTAAACTATAACCCTCTAATCTAAGTTTCCCACCTCTAAAGCAACCAAATCACCCCATTCTGGTAGCAACCCCTAATTTTAAGGCTTGAGACCGCCACCATGGCTGCGCGACGCCACCAAGAACCACCAAGATTGCGCCACCAGTGCGTGCCACCACCAACCACACAAGCATCAAAGGGAGGAATGCAGGTTAGGGTTTTAGTTCCTTTCACATCCGACCAACAGAGCACTGATACTTTGGGCCACATTTAAGCCATGTCGAACCAGAGTATAGTGGGTGTGCATTACCGAGTCGGTAAGAAGATCGGAGAGGGCTCGTTTGGAGTGATTTTTGAGGGCACAAACCTCCTCAACAACCACATGGTCGCCATCAAGTTCGAGCCCCGCAAGAGTGACGCCCCCCAGCTCCGCGACGAGCACAGAACCTACAAAATTTTGCGGGGGTGCACGGGGATTCCGAATGCGTACTACTTTGGCCAGGAGGGCCTCCACAATGTCCTGGTCATTGACTTGCTGGGCCCCTCCCTCGAGGACCTCTTTGAATGGTGCGGCCGCAAGTTCAGCCTCAAGACGGTGTTGCTGCTGGCCCGCCAGATGCTTACTCGAGTCCAGACTGTGCACGAGAACAACCTGATTTACAGAGACATCAAGCCCGATAATTTCCTGGTTGGCCGCCCCGGGACCCCCAACGCCAACACCGTCTATCTCGTTGATTTTGGAATGGCCAAACAGTATCAGGACCCCGTGAGCAAGCAGCACATCCCTTACCGTGAACGCAAGAGCCTCAGCGGCACCGCCCGGTACATGAGCATCAACACCCACTTGGGCCGTGAACAGAGCCGCCGTGACGACCTCGAGAGCTTGGGCCACGTCTTTTTGTATTTTCTTAGGGGTTCTCTCCCTTGGCAGGGCCTTAGAGCCGCCACAAACAAGCAAAAGTACGAACGTATCGCCGACAAAAAGCAGTCGACCCAGATCCGTGACCTTTGCGAGGGCTTTCCTACTCAGCTTGAGAGCTATATGAAATACGTTCGGGGATTGGCTTTCGAGCAAACCCCCGACTATGACTATTTGCGTGATCTCATGTCTGAAGCCCTCGAACTGGCCGGTGAAGCCGACGATAACCAGTACGACTGGATGAAGCTCAACGGCGGTAAAGGTTGGGACTCGACAAACAAAAAGCCAAACCTCCACGGCTATGGCTACCCGAACCCTCCCAACGCCCAAGGAGGCAGCCGCCAGATGCACCGCCAGCAATCTCGGCATCATCATAGCAAGCAGGTCCACCAGTCTCAAAAGAGACACCACAACCCTCCTGCTCCCCAGCCTGTCGAGACAAAGCAACCTGTCGAGCAAAAACCGAGTGCTGTGCAAGGTCCTTCAAAGTCTCAGCAGCCTCCAGCGGTCCAAGAGACTGAAAAACCTAATAAATTTGCATCGTTTTTCTGTTGCGCGTAATGTAGTTTAGTGTATTTATAAAAACATCTCAAAAATTCGAGCGTGTGTGTATGCATGGTTCAGGCAACCTCGAAATTGGTTCACCTCAATATTAGTCTGGTATTGAAGATGAATAAACGTACTGCTGCAGCCTGTTTACCATACAAATACAGCTTTAAATCAAGCCACGCACTATATGCATGATGCATGCAAGCACGCCCCATTGGGACTTTAGATGCCGCCCACACTCCCAACTTGGGCGATCATGCGTGGACTTATATAATATTGTACTTATCATTTGTCATGCATTTGCGCAAAACAGCCAATGGCTACATACTGCCAGGGTGCGATCAGTCGCTGGATATGCTTGGTGTATATCTACTCCTTGTATTTGAATCGACTACTAGGACGGTCTAAACCAGCGTAGTCTAAGGTCTACGGTACTCAGTGATATCTCCACAAACGCATGGCCTGTTGGCAGGTTATCATTATTTACAATCTCCTATTCACAACCTCCCGAAAAGGCTTATCTAGATGTTTTCAGCTACCCAGCCCTCAAAGTAGATGTCCAGTAAGTACCACCATTCGAGAGTTAGACGCAACTATCCTCTGTGTGTGCAGCTCTAATTTGGACATCAGATCTCAATTTCGGCGTAACTCCACTCGAAGCATCACAAAGTCGCTGCTCAGTATACTTAAAGCCGCCCTCAGTACGGAATTGATATATCTGCATGTACATGCTGGGATATGTGCATAAGGTACCCTATTAGGTGGTCAGGATGCAGCCTCATGATCAAAAATGAAGGGTTTCGGCTAGCAGTCCCCTTGTAAAGTATTGAGCTAGCAAAAAATGAAGACGACAGGAATCGAACCTGCAACCATTCGATCTGGAGTCGAAAGCTCTGCCATTGAGCCACGCCTTCTTACATAATACGAAAAATCTGCGGATGTTTCAATCGTGCATCCAGGTCACGTGACCGCACAAAATATCGCGTTTTTCATGGATTTAAACCAATCAATATATACTTTCAGTCTTTCAGATACTCTATCTGGGCTTTTTTCTCGTCTTTGAGGCGTTTTCCGGCGATAGTGTCAATTAGCCCATCACTTCCAGTGGTGTAGAAATGCAACGTTCAGATGGCGTTCTAGTGAATTCTACTAGCCAAAAGTTCTTTCCCTGTCTCCATATCCTCCCAGACGCTTGAAAGATGCCAAAATCTGGAGCATGATGGCGGTGTGGTCTCAGATTAGTTCTCCCACCATCAGATCCTCATTTCGGCTAGTCTCTCCCTACGTCTAACAGTTATAAATACGCATGCTTGCTTGAAAGAAGCGAGTCGCTTGTCCTTTCAACTTATCATGACCAAAATCATCAGAAAAGCATCAGCCTGAAGAAGACAATAGGGGACCGAGCTTTGTGGAATCATCAATCGCTAATATATCGACTGATGGCTGGACAAGATTAAATCACTTGCCTCAGTTGATATTATAGTGAAAGTAAGTTCTGGAAACCTCAAGTATCTCCTAGTCGTGGCAATAACGTACCCCTCCTTCCGGTATGGAAATCGGTGGCAAGGCCAAGTCACCGAAGGACGAGTGTAAATGTGAATTTAATATAAATAAGGGCTCCTATGGCCGCATCAAAGGTAAATCCTCTACATTTGAGGGCAGTGAACTGCACATTTCCTCATATTTACCGCAACCACCGATGATATCTGGACCGCCCCTTTGCAAGTTCCGCATTTTGGAGTCGAATTAGTATCCACAGCGGCTCCTGAAAAGACTCAGTGCATTGCAGATTGGCCCCAGACCAGCAATGGCAAGTAGTTGTCACGTATTCTCGGTCCCTCAAATGCCTGGTCCATACCCCACTGCTGGTGACTTGTTGGCACCTCAATGATAGTTTGGATCCGTCCCTGTTATGCGTGCCGATTTGAAGGACGCTCACCTGTGAGACCATTGCAGTAAAATCTCTGATTTACTGGCGTCACTACCTTACCGGCCATAAGCTCCCCAGGCCGCTAGGCCCCAGTTATTTTCCTCGCTCAGGTACCGGGGTTGACCAAGAAAGTGTCTGCGGAGAATCACCTGAGTAGCAGTGCCTCGAGAGATGAGCTGGTGCAGGTAGAATGGCTCCTTCCTTGGAGAAAGCTAGCCTCGAGACTCCTCAGAAACGACTCTCTGGGGGTCTCGTGCTCGATACTCTCAATGCGACGAAAATTAGTGACCAGTAGGAGTGTTTCAGACAGCTTGATGCGCTCGAACAGGATAGCACACCACGATAATTTTGGCACGTGATGGTTGCAAACCATTCGTGGCCGTTTGAACCCACTTTAGCTATGATGCCTGTTTTGGTGGATTGCTGGTGTACGTTTTGATAGTCGGGTCGATGTAGCGGTACGCTGGATCATCAAGGAGTTGATTGAAGTCAACACGGCTTGCGGTTGGGGCTGTGTGGAAGCTAGGCTTGCCAGGGCTTGAGAACGGGTTGTGACGATGGCTATTGGAAGATTTCTCAAAGTTTGCATCAAGAAGTAATCTCTAACTGTAGGTATAAACAGTATATTGATCCCGAAGCACATCAACACTGGCTTGTCCGGTCCAGGTACAATGCAGTAGTGGCGGTTACCGCAAATCATAGACTTTGTGCTTGAATGCTGATGGTGCACTTGGCTATCGCCAGCAATAGCCTCGAGCAGGGGCCTTAGAGGTCTCAGCCTGTTTGGAAAGGCGGGAATGGAATTGACGCCAAGCTCAACCATATCTGACTCTCTGGGAAAGTCTTTTTGGTAATATGGTGGGGTTCAGAGGTTGTCAAGTGCTCTAGGATCTGGCGATGCTCATGGGAGCCTGACAGGTAGATATCGAGAGCTCTCACTCACCCCTAAGTTGACATCGGGTCTAAATTTATCTCGTCTCAATAGATTATATGGTTTTCGAAAGAGACTGGTTTATAGTCTGTTTAGTCTCCGTATGGTGGTCATCTGTATAGGCCGAGGGTTATTAGTTTTGAGCAGGTGTAGACCGTGGAGGCCTGCCGTTCCAACATTCCAAGGTCAAGCCCAATAATGGCTATTTTCATCTTTTATATAGTGATAGAATTCATGGCAGTGAACTCATCTCGCACAATCAGTTCCAGTACCCTCGAATAAGGGCATTTGTGCGATCGAGAGGGTGTGAAAGAAGATGATGAGGTTCTTCAATTGGATATTGAGTGTTGACCTCGTGCTTTTTCCAGATATATGTAAGACGCATAACAACATAATCGAGCGACGCAATCAAGCTTGGTGTGCTATTTAGATTCAAGTTCACAAAATGCGAGTTTAGTCGTAGGTTTCTTATGTGAATCCATCTTTGTTAGTGAATCCGTGACGACATACCTAATTTAGAGACTTTTTGAGACTCGAAACACAAAACCCTTGCGTCGGGATTGGTAAGAAAAGCCGTTTTGTGCTACCCGACAACGCGCGTCTGAAAAATCTGGGCATTGGAGTGAGTATGTTCAATAAGCCTAGGATATCAATCCACTGGTTCGATGGTCTAGTTGGTTATGGCATCTGCTTAACACGCAGAACGTCCCCAGTTCGATCCTGGGTCGAATCATTTTTTTAGCCTGATTTTGGACTTTTTTGCTGTTGTGGGGCCTACTATTTCGGACGTACAGTCCAAGCTCCCTATTTTTGCCAGGGGCATCGTATTAGTGGAGAGATTTGACTGCGAGCAGCGACTCGCCTAATCTTTAGAATTAGCTATGTAGAAGCGCGTTAGGTGCGCACAGGTCGAATTGACCTGAATTTAAACTATACACAAAAAAGGGCCTTTTAGCCTCTTTTTGAGCCAATATAGGATTGGTCCCCGTACTGGCATACTTGGGTACCAGAGAAACGAGAGTCGCCTTCACTATTCCAGAGGTCCATAGAACGCTGAGATTTCAAGATTAAGCCTGCCATAGTGATTCCCAGGATTGAAACTGCTACAGTGGGTCTCTTGATGAAGGTGCGCACAGACCCAATCGGCCTGATCTAGAGTGAAGCTATTGGATGGGTAGATTAAACATTACAACAATGATCCTCGAACGGAGAATTGAGCATCATAGGCAAGTGTATTGAGATATTCTAGTCAGTCCGATCTTAGCGCCACTAGTGTTTATAATATCTCACCTGATTTCAACGATATGATAATCTCAGCAGTAGCAGCCATAAATAGTGTTTACATTACAATAAGGCTATCATGCAGAAATGCGGTGACAGTGCTTGTATCAGTACGATGTCTTTTGTCGGATTGACACTTTTTCGACCTTTAAGCAGTGCAAAGCCCGACCTTTAAGCAGTGTAATGAAACAAATCACTGAGAATACAGCACACCAAGCCCCTGAAAAGGACAATCACATCAAAGTGCCCACAACTTTACCAGTGCTCACCTCATTCAACTCGTCCAATCTGAAATTGTACATGCAAACTACCCAGGATAGGAAGCAAACATCGGCTCACAAATCGTTATGGAAAAGACAATTTCAAAGGTAGAATGAAACACCCCACAGGTTCCCACAGGTTCCCACAGGTGCCCAAGCTGGCTGCTCAATCAGACATCAAACGCCGCAGATCCGCTAATATATGAGAGTAGGCTATATACAAATTTAGATACGGTTTCCTTGCTGCATGAGCTTGGCATTCTGCTCCTGGAAACGCTGCCCAACACGCTCGCTGTGCTTCATGAACTTCTCGGCACACTTGGAGATGCAGGTATCCTCCTTGGAAGTGAGGGAGGAGGAGGTAAAGTCGTTGACACAGTCAGAGAAGCAACGCTCAACAAGAGAAGAGTAGAGGCGCATGAAATCCTTCATCTGCTTGCGCTCAAGGAGCTGCTGAAACTCCTGCTGCTCACGGGGATTGAGCTTGTCCATTGCAACTTTTCACCTCACGTAAGCGCTTAAAAGGGAAGCGGGCCCAGGGTACCAGAGGGGGCACCAAAGTAAAGAGAGGGGAGCAAAGCGGTTTTGAGAATGCAAGACGAGAATAAAACCACACCGCTCGTGGGCATAGCTACGGGAGGAACGCGGGCTCTTGCTGCGCAGCTGTTTAGTTTCTACATTCGAGTTCCAGTGAAACTTTTCCGGCCGCCTCGTATTGATTATACCTCACTGTTGAGGGCAGGAGCTCGCGTATCGCACCTGGATCCGTACTCGTTTTGGACCCACTCGAGCCCAGCGCTCCTGTTTCGGGCAATTCACCAACACGGCTGGCGGTTTGTCCCCGATAAGCTATTGCCTCCATTGGTAGCCAATTCCGTCGCGGGATCGGTTTTATACACAACTTACTTACTGGCGCTCGCCATTGAACAGCACGCAGATGGCAATGCGCAGCTTCCGCCCCGAATTAGGCAAACAGTGGTGGCCGGAGGCATTGCTGGCTTGGCCCAGGCAGCAGTTGCTACGCCCATCGACGCCATTAGCTTGCGGTTCAATGCCGATATGATCACATCGCAGACCTCTCTATGGACGTACGGCCGCGAGCTCCTCAAGAAAATAGGAACGCGCGCATACGGCGGGTTCACCCTGAACGCCCTCAAAGAATCGGCGTCATTTGCATTGTTTTTCTCGACTTTTGAGCTCGTAAAGGGCCCCATGTACCGCAAGTACTCGAGGTGGTGGTACAGTCCCTCTTATTTTCATCCAGAGGGCCGCAAAAAGTCCCGAATCCTGTACCCGAGTTTTGTGCTCTTGGCTGGATCTGCCGCGGCATTCGCAATGCAGGCTGTGAACTACCCGCTCTCGAAAATCCAAAAAATTCACGTCTTGCGTCTCCAGGTCATTGACCAGCTCCAGCCCGACTCGCGGTCTTGGAAGGTATACCTCCACTCATACCACAAAACCTGGTCACAAGTAAAGCAACAGGTCAACAAAGTCACCGGAGGACACTGGTTAAAGTGGTTATACGGTGGATGTGGCAGATACTTGCTATACGCCACGCCCTCGACCAGTATTGGGCTGCTGGTGTTTGAGATTATGAGGATTCGGTACGGTGACCCGCCAACCGAAAATTTTGAGCCAACTGATGAAAGAAAAAGGGATACAAAGAAGCATCAAAAGCTCGAGGCAGAGTGAGGGGTGGGTGGCATATGGCCTTGTGCAGCAGGTTTCAGCAGGTTGCGCGTGGCAGAATGAGTGGACTGCCTGGTATTGCATGGTCCAGTTAACACCAGAGTCCCCATAGCGACTGGTAGAGTCATGCCTGCGAAACCCGGTAGGGGCATACTCGCTAGGAGCGTACTCGCTACTTGTTTCTTGCCGCCTTTCAGTAACCCAAAACAACAAAACAGTCTATAGATTTGCATTTATTTAATACTGAAAATGTTTAAATGGTAGAGGAATCGGCATGACGGCTAAGGTCGGTCTCTTGGCTCACAGACGGACGCCACCGTTACCTCTCAAGGCTTTAGCTATACTACCAGCCTGTATCTAGTCACGAATCTGCACCACAATCGCATTGTATTGTGCTCACTCCTCGCGTGCGATTCGCTTTTCATAGGCACTCCAGCCCGCCTCTTTATACCGCTTCGCCTCTTGAACTGGGTCGCGTCCCTTGCCGTAAAGCCCGCGACCAACAATGATCACATCGCTGCCATTCAAAATAACTTCATCAACGGGACGATACTGCTGGCCGAGCCCGTCACCCTTATCATCGAGACCAACTCCAGGGGTCAGGATCAGCCAGTCTTGGCCAGGAGTGTGCTTTTTATTCTGGGCAATGAACCCGAAAACAAAGTGTGAGTTACGGGCAGCAATATCAACAGTTTTCTCGCTGTATTCCCCAGTAGCCAGCGATCCCTTGCAGCTGAGTTCCGCCAACATAATGAGCCCGCGCGGGTCGCTGGTGGTTTCCTTGGCGCCTTCTTCGAGTCCAGACACAATCCCATCACCGGGGACACCGTGTGCATTGGTGATATCGGCCCATTTGGCTATTTTATAGACGCCTCCCATGTACTGCGCTTTCACGGTTGATCCGATATCGGCGAACTTACGGTCCTCAAAGAGCATAAAGTCATGCTTCTTGGCCAGCTCCAAGAGGCCCTTGACGGTTGTATCGTACTCGAAATCATCAATGATATCAATATGGGTCTTGATCAAGCACACATAGGGGCCGACCTTATCGCACAGCTCAAGGAGTTCACGGGTGGTGCGCACATCCAGCGAGGCGCACAAATTGCTTTCTTTACGGACCATGTTTTCCAGCAAAGCTCTGGCAACTGGGCTATTATGGGTTTTGGCTCTGGCTTGGTACGACATTGACTGAACAAAAAAGAAAACAAAAAAAAATTTATTATCAAAGGAAAAAAAAAAAAAAAATCCAGCCCAAAGACGAAGATGGAAGTCGTGAGACATAACCTCGAGTACCAACAATTATGGTCTCAAGTTCGAACATTCAGCTATGAAGACTTTGAGTTTTGCGCTGGAATCCCCCCCAAGAAGCTGATGGAGCACGATACCCCGGGACTTTGTGAGTACGTGCTTGTGAGCTATACTGCAAAGCAATGGTCCGTCCAACAGTGGGCACGGGTGTTTGCTGCTCTTAAATGCGCTGAGAGTCTCGCCAAAGAGCCCGCGAGGATCGTCATGTCTATGATCACCGATGATTCTACAGTGGTATACTATTTTGTACATAACGGGCTCGTCAAGCCCAGGAAGAACTGATCTGCTCAACTTAGAGCCAAACGGACCGGATCGATTGTAATCTCCACAAGAGATAATTGGGCAAGGTGTATGTGTTGCTTGACTGTGCTGCTGGTTGCTGGGCACGCGCCCACTCGGCCATAGCTACGAGCTTTGGGGCGTGTTTGAGGATCGTAGACTTGAAAACTGGATCTGGTAATTCAAGAGTCTGGAGCAATATATTGGCAGCTACGAGACAGTACGCAGGGCCACCCATATCCAGCTCAAGGGTCTCGAGCTGCGCATACAAAATCTGAGCGGCTCTGACGACTTGGGAGGTACGTTGAGTGCTCTTCAGGGCAGCAATACGGGTTTGAGATTGCTCCAACATTTTCTCGTGCGTTTTATTCAGCCCTTGCTGTTTCTCAAGCGGCGGTGCGCTCGCGTTAAAGCCAAGCCCTCGCGCTCGTTCCTGTACTTGACGCTGCAAATCAATCGTCAAGTTGTATTGCATAGGGAACGGCACTGCCGATGAAATAGTAGGGCGAGTAACCTGCGCGTAATTGCGCGGACTCTCGAATAAAAGCCAAAGCGACAGGGTAGATAGCTTATCGGCATAAAACTGTAAACAAGTATCGTAGCTGGAGCAAGTTATGAGCTGCTGCTGTTTCAAATAATCTACAATTTCAATAAAACCATGGATTCTCCTTGGAGGGCTGCCCACGGTCAAGGCCGGAAGTTTGCCTTGCAGCGTTGAATTTGTTTGCTTGATGGCAATATCAAGGTCGTTGCTCGCTACCAGTAAGCTCAAGCCCAGGCATTCTGGATCAAATGAGCACACATTCTCGATCCCACACCAGATTTCCAGCTCCATTTATTAAAAAAAAACAAAAAAACTTTGATGAGTTTTTTGTGGTGATTAATGCCAGAACCTAAACGGCAGCGAGTGCGTAAAAACCAGGGATCCGCGGCCACGAGTGAGGGTTCAAGTGAAGCTGGCGACTCTTGGAAGCAACGAATCACACAGTTAAAGTCCAAGGAAGACCCGGCCCCAGTCATCGAGGCGTACGAATCGCTGGTGAAGGAGTTCCCCCTTAGCGGGTGGGCTTGGTGTGAATATGCCAACTATTTAATCGCCAAGTCACTATTTGATCAAGTAGACAAGGTATTTTCCCGGTGCCTTCACACGGTGGCGGACGTAAGAGTTTTTGAGTCGTACCTCTCATACATTCTTCGTATCAACCCCCTAACCGACGCAAAGGGCCTACAAGTAGTACAGCAAGCGTATGAGTTTGCACTACAGAAATGTGCCAATGATAAACAGGTGGGTCCGCTTTACCAGCAATTCATTCAATTTTTAGAGAAACGGCCAGCCAATACCACCTGGGAGCAGCAGCACAAGATGGACGAGGTACGTAAAGCTTACCGCAAGGCAGTTTCACTACCGATAGTTAATATCGAGCCGCTTTGGCGCGGTTACAATGCGTTTGAGAATGGCATCTCGCGTGCCACGGCGCGTAAATTCATTGATGAGCGCTCAGGCGCGTACATGCAGGCGCGTAGCTGTTTCAGAGAGCTTGAAACGGTATCAAAACAAACCTCGCAGCCGGATTTACCACCCGAGCGTACCTACGATGCTAGAGACGCGGACCAGCTGGCGGCATGGCGGCGATTGGTGGGGTTTGAGCTCGGTAACCCGCTAGGGCTTGAACCCGACGCGCACAAGGATCGAATGCTCTATATTTATCGTCACGCATTACAGTACTGCTGCTTTTACCCCGAGTTATGGTACGATGCTATCCAGTGGTGCGTCTCACAGATGCCTGCTCAACAGACCGAGTCACTAGCTAAACAGGGACTCGCGATAAATAAACTATCGTTTGCTCTGTGTATGAGTCTTGTCACTTTTTATGAAGAGTCAGGCCGCAACGACGAAGCGATTGAGACTTTCCGCTCTTCAATCGAGCTTCTCAAGCAGTACAGCCAGGACCCGGCCATCAATGAGCGGCTCACACTGCTTTATGTGGAGCTAATGCAATCTACCAAGCGTATGCATGGCGTCAAAGAGGCGCGAAAAATATCCGCAGAGTGCCGCAGCTTGCCTAATTGCACCTATCAAATCTATACCGCGAGCGCTGCCATTGAATACCAAAACAATGACTCGGATATTGCTGCTAAAATTTATGAGGTGGCGTATCGCCGGTTCAGAAACGAGAAACGGTTCATACAGTGCTACCTGCAGTTTTTATACGCTAGAAAGGATATGACCAATGCCAGAGTTGTTTTCGAAAAGGCCCTGAATGACATTGGACCGCATAATGCGCGGGAAATTTACGACCAGTATTTGGGGTATGAAGCCACGTTCGCTGATCTCACTGCGCTCAGACAGCTGGAAGAGAGGTATCGCCAGTTTTATGCGGTTGATTTAATCGAGTTGGCAACGCGACGGTACCAGCAGTCGTTTAGCGACCCGATCGGGAAAGAGCTTCACATAAAACCCAAAGAGACCAAGAAGCCGAATTTGCCCTTGTCGATTGAGAAAATGGTCAAGAAGCTGCCTAAAAGTAGATATGATGGACCGGATATTGATATCAGTCAGTTGATATCGCTGGTTCAGCAGGTGTGCTAAGGCAGGTAAATCTGGGGCGATTGGCGCTTTGTATTGTTTGTAGTCATTATTAGAGGTTTTTTTAATGCTAATCTATCGCTATAGCGTACTCTTAGAAACTAGCGGCGCTTAGGGGTGCATTAGAGGTGGCTGCGCTGAGGGGTGCATTAGAAGTACGCGGCATTATAGGTGCATTAGAGGCAGTGACGCGAAAGGGCGATTTTTTGAAAGACAGCAGTAGCGGCGCCTAGAGTTTGAGGCATTACAAAATTGGTAAAGAGTCGTCTTGAGTTGGGAGCCTAGCCACTTGGCGATACGAGAATCATTAGGCTACGATAGGCACATAATCGAGCGCACCCGACCCGTTGCGCTGACCACAGTTTCTAGCGTGTCCCCGTGACGGGCATAGCGCCCCCAATAGCATCGCTCGCTCGAGTCTCAGCCACCTCTGTCTTGACTTCGGCCGGCTTTGGCTTTGGCTTTGGCCTCCTTAGGACGCATTTTTGATCGAATATTCTCTTGATATTATGTGTCTCGTAATAGGTCTTGATTTTAGCCACATCAATGGCCGGTTTGCCGTCTTTTTTAGAGATTGCATCCATATGCTCAAGCCCCAACACCAGATCCTCAGGGTCAATACCGGTCTGTTTGCCAATAGCTCTTAGAGATCCGATTTTAGCACTCGAAAGAAAGATATGGCAGAGCTCGCCGCACCAATACGCGATATAAGCGCGCTGGCCATGCTCACTCAGGGGTTTCTCGGGACTGCCTACTTTGTTTTCTTGGCGAGACAAATGATAGCTAAACGCAATCAGTAGGTTCCCAAGGTTACGTTTTTGAAAGCAAGGGAAAACTATAATGCACGCCAAATTGTAATCGTACCATGAGCTCTTTTCCTTTGAGAAAAACCCCGCACAGTATCCAGTCTCCTTGTCGTACAAAGTGTAAAGGAGGAAGTTATCGAGCGCAAAAAAGATACTCTTGGTGCTGAGGAAAAGTCCCCCAAATAGACAGAGGCATTGCGCAAACAGCTGCGTGCTTTTATCCACCACATTGACCTCGTAAATGGCATAGTCTTTGCTGTCATAAAGTAGAGCTCCCGGTGGTGTGCGGATCCGGCATTTGTGGTTCTCGAGATCCAATTGCCGATTCGTGTACAGAAAGCACCGAGGACACACAAAAAGATCAATGCTTTGTGGCTGCCCAGGCTGATCGCTGATGCCTTGCCAGAGCGTGGGGGGCTCCTTTGAGCGGTAAAACTTTGAGGTTTTATCGAGACTGTCTATATACCCATTCTCCTCGGTCCACGGCGGGAAATTATATGGACCGTATTTGATATTTCTGATCATGAGGCAGTGCCTCTGAAAAATTGTTGTTTTGGGTGGAGAGTAAAGACTCTTGTGCGAGGGGGCCTTAGAGGGGGGTTAGTGCCGTCGTCCTTGTCTGATGGTTTGTTAGCTTCAGCTAGGGTAGTCTGCTAATAATCTGGGTAAAACATATAATTTAGTCGCGGGGATCTTGACTGGGTATCTTAATTGGGGTTTCTAATTCGAGTAGAGACCCTTACCAGGATTTTATAGGGGCAATTGAGGCCCGTGGATTTAGATGATATTAGTTCAAATAGTTCAAACGGTGTCAAATGATGTTGCCTCAAACATTTTCAACAGAGCGGAAACTCCTTCAACACTCCTAACTTTTGTTTCTACTAAAAATATATTGGGGGGGATGCAAAGAATAAGACCCGCTTACCCCTTGCGTCCCCTTGATAAGTTTTGACGCGTCGTGGTTGGAGAGAACGATCAAAGTGCGAAGATTTTTTCAAACCAATTGGTTTAGATGCACAAGCCTGATAGTATAAACAGCACAAACCGTATTATAAAAAAGCCCACAGTGTTTCTCGACATGCAGACACCCCTTGATGCATATGCACCTTAATTACTTGGTGATGCCACCGGTGCGACGGCTCTAGTTCTGGACATGGACGTGAAATTTAAACTAGACTAAAAGCCGATTGTGCATGCGAGTACTTGCAAGTGAATTTGATGGCAAAACGGGGCACCTTGCCGTGTCACGTCCGTGCGCCCGCGTGCCAAACAGAGCTCCAAGCCGACAATAACTTCTGAAATCACACTTGAAAATCTAAAACACGTCCCGCTACCCGCTTGATGTTTGCATCCAATATCAATATGAAGCATTAGCCCCTGCAAAGAAAACGCGTCGCGTGGAGGTGCATTGCATGATGCAGGGCAGGGCTCGCGACCCCCTTGGGACCGACTGACCCTTTACAGTTCCTTCATCTTTGTCACTCCTTTGTTGCAACCTACCACCAACTGGGCATGTTATATTCCGCTCTTTTCGCCCTGGCAGTGGCCACTCCAGAGGTTAAATATCCTTTCAATAACCAGTTGCCTCCAGTTGCCCGTTATGGCCAGAGCTACAGCTACACGCTCAACCCAGACACTTTTTCGTCCTCGGAAACAATCACCCTCAGCTGCCCCGACCTTCCCTGGTGGCTTTCATTCGATGCTGGCAGTGGCACCTTTAGCGGAACTCCCCCAAGCGATGCGAGCAGCGGCGACCAGCTCCTTAATTTCACGATCCTTGCCGCTGATTCGACCGGCACCTTGACCTCCGATTGCGAGCTCGCACTGATTAGCTCCACTGTCCCCGACGTTTCTGCTAGCTTGGTTGACGTGCTGAGAGCTGCCGGCCCTACTAGCGATGCCAGCTCATTGGTTCTGTCTCCTGGCGAGGATTTCGAGCTCGAGTTTCCTGATGATTATTTCTCAAGCGATGGCCGCTCCGTTGTTGGCCACTATGGTGTTACTTCTGAGCATGCACCACTCCCGATTTGGCTCAACTTTGATGGCGCTCAACGCAAATTCTGGGGTACGGCCCCTACTGTTAATAGCGAGATTGCTCAAGCAGAGACTTTCTCGTTGTTGTACATTGAGAGCACAGTCCAAGGCTATGACACCGTCTCATCACAATTCAATTTACTGGTTGGTGCCCACGCATTTGCCACTAATTTGACCAACGAGCAGGTAAATGTGACTGCCGGTGAGTTTATCACCTACCAAATCCCTTTCAACAATATTTACCTCAACAACCACAGTATCACTCCTGCAAATGTCAGTACTGTTCAGGTCGTGAGCCTGCCCGACTGGTTATCATGGGATAGTGGCAACTATAGCCTTAGTGGATCCCCGTCTCAAGACCAATCAAACAAGACATTTGAAATGCGTATCACTGTTAATGATCTATACAACGATTCGGTGGAGTTCACTCTCGATATTAACGTGCAGGAGAAGCAGTCCACTACAGTGTTCAAATCGAGCTCTATTGGGCCAGTGAATGTTACACAGGGCCAGTTTTTCTCGTATTCAATCAAAGATGCCCTTGTTTCTGAGGATGTTGAGATCTCGATTGATGCCGATGGCCAGGATTGGATCTCGTACCAGAGTGGCAATTACAGTATCCAGGGTCAAGCGCCGGCCAAATTTAATGGTTCTTCAGTGACTCTAAATGCCAATACTCTCAACAAGCGTAAGCGCGATACCGGAACCACTGCCACACTTACCCTTTTGGGTATTCAAGACTCTGCCACAATGACTGCGAGTAGCGCTTCCCATAGCGCCACAGCTACTGGCGCAGAGACAGCTTCTACAAGTGCTACCGCCGCTACTGATGCACCCACAGCTACCTCCACTGGAGCTACTGCCGAAACTAAGAAATCCAACAAGAAGCTTGCGCTGATCTTGGGGTTGACGATTCCGCTTGGATTACTGTTTTTGTTGGCGCTTTTGTTTTTGGTATTGTTTTGCCGCCGCCGCCGCCGCCGCCAGAAACGCGCTGTCACTGCCATTACTTCTTCCCCCAAATCAACTCTCGCCGAGAAGGGTGTGTCCGCGCCAGTCTTGGTCAAGAGCGATGATAGTCCTGCGTTCCTCAATAAGCCTCCTAGCTTGAATACCGACGAGCATACCATGGTAGATACCCCTGAAGTCGACAAAGAGGATCCCAAAGATTGGACGACTCCCCAGAGAGTAAGCGCCTATAACTTCTTGCAAATGGACGGCAAAGAGGGCTCTGATACTGTGGGTATTGCTGAGGCAGGAGCCGTGGGGATTGCTGGTGCAGGTATGGCCAGCACCACTGCGACTTCTGATGCCGCCAAGGCTGCTGCAATGGCCACTCCAGTACCGGTATCGGCCATTAAAGGCGTTGAAGGAGCACCCGGTAGCGCCACTGTTGCCGAAACCGATGAGGCCAAGTACGCAAACGTGCCCCGCGCCTCATGGAGGCACACAAATCTTACTGAGCGCCGTTGGCAGGATAACCGTATGAGCTACAACTCCATTGCTTCAGTATCGGATGGCTCTGCGCAAATATACCCTTCGGGTCAGCAAGGACAATTCCGGATGCCCCGCGATGAGAGCAGCGGGATCGTACATGCCATGGGTTCCAGTATCTCGTCGCGCGAGCAATCGATGCAGTTTGGCCTCTCTTCCCGTGAACAATCCATGCAATTTAATACTCTAAGGGAAGAAGAGGACAATATCTCTGAGAACGGGTCGAGCCAGTACCATACTGCCACAAGTGGCGATGAGGACGAAGACGTCCCATTTGAGGGCGACAGCTCTCCAGAAATAACGCCATACAAGAACGAGCATGGCGGGTTTGAGTTTAGACAGCAACAGTCCAAGTCATCAAGCACTGAGCGCGCACAACTTCGGAGCTCGGAGTCTGTAATTGGTAAACCCACGACCGTTGGCCACCGCACTCAAAACAGTCAATCGGGAGAGCTTGCTTTTATTTGAATATTTATTGGGGGTTGGCACTGCTTAAGTAGCTTTAGCGCTTTCGTTATGCCTGATCTGCCTATGTAGTTTAATAGCTTTAATAGCCATAATGTGATGAAGGGCTAGGTGTAGGGCTAAGGTAGAGCCTAGAGTAGAGATTGTAGTAAGGCTTGGTGAAGGCATTTAGTGAAGGCTAGAGAGAGCCTAGAGTAGAGGCTTGACTAAGGCCAGTACTAGTAAAAGGCTTAGTGAAGGCTAGAGAAAGCCTATAGTGAAGGCTAGAGAAAGCCTATAGTGAAGGCTAGAGAAAGCCTAGAGAAAGCCTAGAGAAAGACTAAAGAAAGCCTATAGTAAAGCCTAGAGGAAGCCTAGAGGAAGCCTAGAGAAAGCCTAGAGAAAGCCTAGAAAGCCTAAAGAAGCCTAGTAAAGGCCCACACAAAGGCTTAGAACTAGCCTTGATGTAAAATAGACCTACGCATATCCACAATAGAGATCCAAGCACTTTGCTCAGACGCAAAAAAGCTCACTAAAAGAAACATTAGACAAAACAAGTACTCAAAAAGGCATAAAGCACTCGAGAGCGATGAAAGACCAAAGAGCAAAGAATAATTGAAGTTTTACTAGTATCAAGTACGATTAGATTAATTTAAAAACAAAGAAAGTATTAGGGCTAGATGAGTCTCAGGAGTCGAAGGTTGGTGGCGATTTTGCAACAGCCATTATCTCCTTGGGCACATTTGCAAAGTGTGAGATCTTTGAGGCACTTTGCGTTGGTGAAGCCGCCAGAACCAGAGCTCTTGCACTGTTTAAAGAGCTCCTGGCAGCCAGAAATGCAGTTACCATCTACGGGAGCCGGGGCACCAGAGCTGGCATAGGGGGCGCACACCACCTCTGTGGGCGTAGTAGCACCAGGCGTGGTAGCACCAGAGGCAGTAGCAGTGGGGGTAGTACCGTTGTTTGTGGGTCCTGCGGTAATAACACTCACGATAGAGCTAGCCGTGATGGCAGTGTCGACAGTCTCGCTGGCCTGGGTAGTGACGGCAGCAGAAGTGGCATTGACAGGGGCACTGGTGGAAACATCAGGCACAGCAGTAGTATCATGGGTAACGCCAGTGAGAATAGGAGTTGTAGAGGCAGAGGGCTCAGTGACACTAGGAATATTAGTCTGGGTTCTGTTGTTGCTGGGACTAAGCGGCGCAGTGGTATTGGGGAAAATGGTAAATGTGCCACCGCTGGGATAAGTAGTAGGAGCCTCGACTGTGCGGCTAGTAGTATCAGTAACAACATCAGTGGTGAGCACGCAAACAGTATAAGTAGAGCCAGGAACAGTAACAGTACCGGAAACAGAGCTATCAGTCTTGGTCAGGGTAGTCAAATAAGTCAATGTTTGAGTGACAGTAGAGCCCGGACCAGTGACAGTGGCCTCACCAGCGGGGGTAGTGACAGTCACCACACTTGTATCAGTTACAACGGCAGTAGTAGTACTCATAGAGCCGGGAATAGTCACGGTACCAGAGGTACTGGGTGGGCAATATGAAGTAATGGTAGTTGTGTAGGTTTGAGTAGTGGTAACCTCAGTAGTGACAGGCTGGCAATGCTCTTCGGTACAGCTGGGGGCAGTAGGAGCAGGAGTGGAGCTAGACTCGGCGGGAGTGGAGCCAGACTCGGTAGACCCAGGGATAGCCGGGGAAGACTCAGCAGTAGACTCAGCAGACCCAGTGGCAGACGCAGACTGACCATGGCTACGAGTAAGAGTAATGGTCTTGACAATCGTGATAACCTTGGGGCCATGAGTGGTGCCGGGAACAACAGTGGAAACAACCTGACCATTAGAAGTAGAAGTAACAGTAGACTCAGCAACAGTAGTACCGGGAATGCTAGAAGTGACAACAGAAGTCTCAGTGGCAGTAGTGGATGCTGGCACCGAACCAGAACCGGAAGCAGCACCGCTACACTCTTCACCAGTACAGGCGGGCGCAGAGGCAGAATCACTGGCTTCAGAGGGGGTATAAGTCTTGGTAGCAGTAACATCTTTACCATTGGAGCGGGTAATAACAATAGTCTTGACAATCGTAATGACCTTGGGGCCATGTGTGGTAGCGGGCACAACAGAAGAAACAACCTCACCGTTGGAAGTAGAGACAACAGTGCTGGCAGACTCAGTAGTAGCGGGGACCTCAGAAGTAATGATATTGGAGCTGCAGGCCTCATCAGTGCAAACAGGGACACCAGTGGGCTGGACATCAGTGGAAGCGGAAGCGGAAGACTCAGAGGAGGCACCAGAAGAAGCCTCAGAAGTCTCAGGAGAACCACAGTGCTCATCAGTACAAGCAGGAATAGTAGTATGCTGAGTAGAAGTCATAACACTCTCAGAGGTCTTGGTTTGGGTAATGAGTGAAGTAGCAGTGGAGATCGAAGCCGGCAAAGTGGTAGAGCCAACGGTAGAAGGCGAGCAGTAAGTCGTGATAGTGGTCCAGAAGGTCTCGGTAACCTCAACAGTAGTAGTCCAAGTACGAATAACATGGGTAGTGATGGGGGTAGGACCAGGTGTGATAGTGGGAGTAGCGCTAGAGCCAGTGGAAGCCTCAGGACTAAGAGGAATGGTACCAGTAGAGGCCTCAGGTGTGAGGGGAACAGTACCGGCAGAAGCCCCTGATGTAAGTGGAATGGTAGAGACCTCAGGTGTAAGAGAAGTAGAAGCCTCAGGTGTAAGAGGCACAGAAGACTCCTCAGGGCCACCAGAGCCGTGAACAGTAGTACAACCGCCCTTGGAGCAAATAATGGTATCAACAACAGTAATGATATGAGGACCCTTGGTAGTAGCAGGAACCGTAGAGATAGAAGTCTCACCATTAGAAGTAATAGTAGCAGTAGAGGGGGCGATAGTGGTAGCAGGTGCCTCACTAGTATAAACAGATGAAGTAGCAGTTTCAGTAGAGTGCTCGGGAATAGTCTCGGTATTAGGCAACGACTGCGAGCTAGAAGCCTGAGTAGAAGCCTCAGGAGTAAGAGGAGGACTGGCAGGAGCAGTAGAGGAAGAAACAGGGCCACCACAACTGCTAACGACAGGAGCAGAGTAGCCACACTGGCTTGAAAGGGCATCCAAATTAGCAGAAGCACTCTTTAGAGTCTCAAGACGAGAGGAAGTGGTATTGACAGAGGAACTGAACTCGCTCTTGATATAAAACGAGACACAGGTAGCACAACGAGAAGTAGAATCAGTGGAGACCAAAGCGCATGCGCCGTTAGCAGACTTATAGCTTGAAGTAAACTCAGAACAGACATTGGCGCACTCATCAACCGAACCAAACTGTGACTGACCTTCATTGAAGCTGTTGATGCAAGAAGGTGCGGCAGTAGAAGTAGCGGTAGCAGTAGAAGCAGGCGCGCTAGAGGCGGGTGCAGTAGGCGCATTGGACTCAGTAATAGTAGAAACGATTGTAATCACAGAGGCAGGGTGAGTAGTAGCGGGAACCACAGAAGTTACGACAGAGCCGCCAGAGGAGGTCTGGGTAGTGGTTGCAGGCTGGGTGGATTCAGGACAATAGCTGGTGATGGTGATAACAGAAACATAACTCGATGTAACAGCAGTGGTCGAGGCAGAAGCAATCGACTGGGAGCTGAGGCTGCTACTTGTGAGACCGCTGGGGGTGCCACGCGACGTAGAGCTCAGCTCAGTGGACGATAAAAAAGGCATGCTAGAAGTGACAGTGGAGGTTACAGCATGAGTGGGAATACAAGTGTACGTCCCTCCCGTATCTGTTGGATTTTGCCCATGAGTACACACAGTGGCAGTAGCGGTCTCATAGTCACTCTTGGTCTTGGTAACTGTAACAGTAGCGCCAGGAGTAGGAATGCAAGTGCAGTGACCATTGGAATTGGTAGAAACCTCATCAGGACCACATGTAGACATAGATTGAGTAACAGAAGCACTGGTAACAGTTACAGTGGTGCCGGCATCGCAAGTGCCAGGACCCTGGGTGATGGTAACGGTAGATGCACCAGTGTTGTTATTGGGGGCAGTGACAGTGACAGTGGAGGCAGAACCAGACGCACCAGTGGGGATACAGCAGTATTCGCCATTAGACATAGAGGGCTCGCCAGAAGAGCAGACAGTAAGATGCTCAGTGACAGTGGAAGCAGCGCCAGGAGCAGTAACGGTAATAGTATCATGAGTGGTGTTGCCTGGAGAAGTGACGGTAACGGTAGAGCCCTCACCAGGGGCAGTGACTGTGACAGTTTCGTGAGTGGTGTTGCCAGGAGAAGTAACAGTGACAGTGGAGCCAGCGCCAGAGGCAGTAACAGTAGAAACAGCCGGAATACAGACATACTCGCCGTTAGAGCCAGTGGCAGATTGACCCTCGGAGCAAGCAGTAAGGTGCTCAGTGACAGTTGAAGCAGCACCAGGAGCAGTGACTGTAACAGTGTCGTGAGTGGTGTTGCCAGGAGAAGTGACAGTGACAGTGGAGCCAGCGCCAGAGGCAGTAACAGTAGAAGCAGCTGGAATACAGAAATACTCGCCGTTAGAGCCAGTGGCAGATTGACCCTCGGAGCAAGCAGTAAGGTGCTCAGTGACAGTTGAAGCAGCACCAGGAGCAGTGACTGTGACAGTGTCGTGAGTGGTATTGCCAGCAGAAGTAACGGTAACGGTAGAACCCTCACCAGTAACAGTGACAGTGGAGCCAGCGCCAGAGGCAGTAACAGTGGAAGCGGCAGGAATGCAGACGTACTCGCCATTAGAACCAGTGGCAGACTGACCCTGAGAACAGGCAGTGAGGTGCTCGGTAACAGTTGAAGCAGCGCCAGGAGCAGTGACTGTGACAGTGTCGTGAGTGGTATTGCCAGCAGAGGTAACTGTAACGGTAGAACCAGCACCAGTAACAGTGACAGTGGAGCCAGCGCCAGAAGCGGTAACAGTAGAAGCGGCAGGAATGCAGACGTACTCGCCGTTAGAACCAGTGGCAGACTGACCCTGAGAACAGGCAGTGAGGTGCTCAGTAACAGTTGAAGCAGCGCCAGGAGCAGTCACAGTGACAGTGTCATGAGTGGTATTGCCGGCAGAAGTAACGGTAACGGTAGAACCTTCACCGGTAACAGTGACAGTAGAGCCAGCACCAGAGGCGGTAACAGTAGAAGCGGCAGGAATGCAGACATACTCGCCGTTAGAGCCAGTGGCGGACTGACCCTCGGAGCAGGCAGTGAGGTGCTCAGTGACAGTGGAAGCGGCACCAGAAGCAGTGACAGTGGCACCCTCACCAGTAACGGTAACAGTGGAGCCAGCACCCGAGGCGGTAACAGTGGAAGCAGCAGGAATGCAGACATACTCGCCGTTAGAACCAGTGGCAGATTGACCCTCGGAGCAGGCAGTGAGGTGCTCGGTAACAGTTGAAGCAGCGCCAGGTGCAGTGACAGTGATAGTGTCATGAGTGGTATTGCCAGCAGAAGTAACGGTAACGGTAGAACCCTCACCAGTAACAGTGACAGTGGAGCCAGCGCCAGAAGCGGTAACAGTGGAAGCGGCAGGAATGCAGACATACTCGCCGTTAGAGCCAGTGGCGGACTGACCCTCGGAGCAAGCAGTAAGATGCTCAGTAACAGTGGAAGCGGCACCAGAAGCAGTGACAGTGGCACCCTCGCCAGTAACGGTAACAGTGGCACCCTCTCCGGTAACAGTGACAGTGGAGCCAGCACCAGAGGCGGTGACAGTAGAAGCGGCAGGAATGCAGACGTACTCGCCGTTAGAGCCAGTAGCAGATTGACCCTCGGAGCAGGCAGTCAGGTGCTCAGTGACAGTGGAAGCGGCACCAGAAGCAGTGACAGTGGCACCCTCACCAGTAACGGTAACAGTGGAGCCCTCACCAGTGACAGTGGAAGCGGCAGGAATGCAGACATACTCGCCGTTAGAGCCAGTTGCAGACTGACCCTCGGAGCAAGTAGTAAGATGCTCAGTGACAGTGGAGGCGGCACCGGAAGCAGTGACAGTGGCACCCTCGCCAGTAACTGTAACAGTGGAGCCAGCACCAGAGGCGGTAACAGTAGAAGCGGCAGGAATGCAGACGTATTCGCCGTTGGAGTTGGTAGCAGATTGGCCCTCGGAGCAAGCAGTAAGGTGCTCGGTAACAGTGGAAGCGGCACCAGAAGCAGTGACAGTGGCACCCTCGCCAGTAACGGTAACAGTGGAGCCCTCACCAGTGACAGTGGAGGCGGCAGGAATGCAGACGTACTCGCCATTAGAGCCAGTCGCAGATTGACCCTCGGAGCAAGCAGTAAGGTGCTCGGTAACAGTGGAAGCGGCACCAGAAGCAGTGACAGTGGCACCCTCGCCAGTAACGGTAACAGTGGAGCCCTCACCAGTGACAGTGGAGGCGGCAGGAATGCAGACGTACTCGCCATTAGAGCCAGTCGCAGATTGACCCTCGGAGCAGGCAGTCAGGTGCTCAGTGACAGTAGCACCCTCACCGGTAACAGTAGCAGTAACAGTAGCGCCCTCGCCAGTAACAGTAGCAGTGACAGTGGCACCCTCACCAGTAACAGTCTCAGTAGCGGCCTGGTAACAAGTAACCTCGCCATTAGAGCCAGTGGGGTTCTGGCCATTGGAGCAGACAGGGAGAGTGTAGGTAGAGCCCTGGCCGGTAACGGTAACAGTGGAGCCCTCGCCAGTAACAGTAGCAGTAACAGTGGCACCCTCACCAGTAACAGTCTCAGTAGCGGCCTGGTAACAAGTAACCTCGCCATTGGAGCCAGTGGGGTTCTGGCCATTAGAGCAGACAGGAAGAGTGTAGGTAGAGCCCTGACCGGTAACAGTGACAGTAGAGCCCTCACCGGTAACAGTAGCGGTGACAGTGGAGCCCTCACCAGTAACGGTTTGAGTAACGGGCTGGTAACAGACGGTGTTTCCATTATTATCAGTAGGGTTTTGGCCATTAGAGCAAACAGTCAAAGTATCGTGCTCGGTGGAAACAGCAGTGGTAGTGACAGTGGAGCCCTCACCAGTAACGGTTTGAGTAACGGGCTGGTAACAGACAGTGTTGCCATTATTATCAGTAGGGTTTTGGCCATTAGAGCAAACAGTCAAAGTATCGTGCTCGGTGGAAACAGCAGTGGTAGTGACAGTGGAGCCCTCACCAGTAACGGTTTGAGTAACGGGCTGGTAACAGACAGTGTTGCCATTATTATCAGTAGGGTTTTGGCCATTAGAGCAAACAGTCAAAGTATCGTGCTCGGTGGAAACAGCAGTGGTAGTGACAGTGGAGCCCTCACCAGTAACGGTTTGAGTAACGGGCTGGTAACAGACAGTGTTGCCATTATTATCAGTAGGGTTTTGGCCATTAGAACAAACAGTCAAAGTATCGTGCTCGGTGGAAACAGCAGTGGTAGTAACAGTCTCACCCGGGCCAGTAACAGTCTGGGTAACGGGCTGGTAACAGACAGTGTTGCCATTATTATCAGTAGGGTTTTGGCCATTAGAGCAAGCAGTCAAAGTATCGACCTCAGTAGAGACAGCAGTGGTAGTAACAGTCTCGCCCGGGCCAGTAACAGTCTCGGTAACGGGCTGGTAACAGACAGTGTTTCCATTATTATCAGTAGGGTTTTGGCCATTAGAGCAGACAGTTAGAGTATCGACCTCAGTAGAGACAGCAGTGGTGGTAACAGTGGTGGGACCAGGAATACAAGTAGTAACTCCGTTGGAATCAGTGGGCTGCTGATTGTCGCCACAGACAGTCAAAGAAACCGACTCGGTAACGGTTGCAGTGGTAGCCTCTGTAATGGTATCGTGCTGGGTAATGGTGGAACCCTCAGCAGGAGTAGTCTGGGACTCGACAGTATTGGGGGCACTGGTGGCACCACACGAAGCAGGTTGGGTGAAAGTTGTGCAAATTGAAGTGCTGGATGAACCATCACCACAAGGCAACACGGCAACCAAAGTAGGGCTAACGGTAGGCTCGTTTACAGCCACTGTCCAAGTAACACCATAAGAGGTTTTCTGGCCCTGTTTGTAGTCATAGTCAAATGTATAAGTGATGGTTTCGCAGCAACCAGTGCAAGCGCCCTGAGTAGAAGCGGTATGGCAGTCACAGTTCTCCTGGCCACCTTGGACTCCGCGAGCGCCGCCCAAGCTACCGCCTTTGTTTTTAAAGAACCAAGGCGAGGCCTCAGCTCCGGCAAGCACTGACAATGCGAGCCATGATAACACGGTGTGCTTAACTGGAATCATTGCACAGATGTGTACTTGAATCCATGGCGGCGGTGTCTGTTATATAGCCAAGTGGTGTAACTCATACATTGAAAATGCATAACTAAATTTAAGTATGCATCGGCTCTGTGTGAAATTTAATCACCATGTATGTTTTGCAGGCGAAAAATTCACTAGATTGTCAATGCGGAGCGGTAATTACATTGTGTGTGGGGGAAGGATTTACTCTCAGACAACCAACAAGCTTGCTATTTTGTAAAAGATTTCTGTATACCCTTTGCCTACCTCAAAGATATATTTAGCTTGCTATATAAAGTTTCGAGTACATGAAGCGGGCCTCGTGCACAGGGAAAAATGAAGCTTTGGGAAATGGCAGTCTGAAACAACGTTCTTTTTATAGAGCCAAGAACTCTAAAAACAACAAAACAAATCGTCTACACGCTTGACAAACTTCATGTAGAGTCTGTGTGCGTAGCTTTTTCTGCATATTATCAGCTGCTTTGAAGTTTTAGTCTCGCCCTTGATTTTAACGATGCATTATGCAGATTGCTGAGGAAAAGCTATGCAGGAAGATTATAGGTATGCATTAGCTCGACCTACTTGGTTATTGGTTTCTAGTCTAGATATAGACTCTGTGTGTTTCTCTGGAGCGAATGACGGGGATGGGCTGATTGTAAATAAAGTTCGAGGTTGCGAAGTTGTCGGCTCTAGTTTTGTGAGAAATTTGCTCTTTCTACTCGGAGGAAACAACTGATTTTTCGCTTAATTATGGGGTGTGAAGCCACTCGGGCCTTTTGCTGAGACATGCATATTGAGATAATAACCGAATCTGGAGAGAACCGTTCAGATCGTCTGATTCCAAATGTGAGCTTAAATTGGTTTGAGGTTTCATGTAGAATTGCGCGGGAACAGTTGAAAAATCTGGGAAATTATTTTGCAATGACTCGATTCAAGTGTACCTGTCAAATCAGGTAATTATTAGTGTGCATGGAATATGCGTCTTGATATGCAAGTCAGGTGCACTGGCTCGAGGTACTGGACAAAGTTCAAGAGAGTTGAGACATGTGTGCGTATGAGCGTCGCTGCCGGTTAAGGTATGTAGGTGCTGATTTTTAGGGTGATAAGGTATCGAGGTGTGAGATATAGCGCATAGTTGATTAGGTGTGAGACATGGCAGGTGGGCAAAATATGGTGCAAATGGAGCAGTACTGGGCATTATGGTGGTGGCAGTATGGTGATGGCAGTATGGTGATGGTAGTATGGTTGTGGCGGTACGGACTGTAGAAGCCATTGCTTGTCAATGCACGACATCAACGCTCGAGTCCTGCCAATAACTCCAACCAACTCCCACCAACATCTCCAACTCCAACCAACATCTCCTACCAGCAGCTCTTATCTACACCTTACTATCATAACACCCATTAACCTATACTTTGTACTCTTATCTCTCAAAACAAATCTAAAAAGTTGGTGATGTTTCCAATGGCATCGCTCTCAACGTAAAGATAATCCATGCTCTTGGCAAGACTGAAATGAAGAGATTTCTGATCGACATGAAACAGAAACATCACCAGTCCCCACGCCAAAGAGGAAGTAAGCGCCCAGCTGTTTTTCCGCAACTGAGGGTCCGCCAGCGGGGTTTTCTCTGTGACGTGGCGGGTCAGTCCTACGGCTACGCGTGAGATAAGATAAAGAACGATTTGCTCGCTCACGGGGCTCTGATCTCTACCGAAAACAAGGTATCCCCCGATACTTCCGGCCAGAAACGTCTCGAGGCCGGTAGCGGCCGCAGCACTACCGAGAGCGGCGTCTCGTCTGCGGCCAGCCCAGAGAGCTTGTGCTAGAAGCATGCTCTTGTAGATAAAAACAAACTTGGCCAGCGTGCTCGCGTGACGAGCTGTGGCCCGCACAATGCCCTCGGCTCGCTTGGAGTAGGTGCCCTTGCCGAAAAGAATCGCCATGACGACTGCGTGGGCGAACCTCACCTTGGAGCCATACACTGCACCGTTCCTCGTCCCTCTTATGATCCGATAAATCGCCTCTTTGACTGCGGGGTCCATATTGTGGGGTCGGCTTGTGATCATCGGGCAACCAGGTGGTGGCGAGCCTGGACGCCACAGACATTTGCCACAAATGTGGAGTAGAGGGAGGTGATGAAAGAGAGTTGGGCAAGTGTGAGAATATGCGAGCCAATGTGGGAGTTGGGGGGCATATTTGGCAATATCGGCTCGAGTTGATGCCGTCGCTGCCCTTCGCCGGCAATGACGTCATACTTGGACCCACATAAACGCATGCATGGGTTTAACACGAGTGTGGTAATTCTGGTAGCAAAAGGCTGTCCCATGTTAACTCCATAGCCATTACGAGTCATATTATAGCAATTTCATGGCCCTTTGTGTTTTCATAGTAACCACAAACCAATGGACTGCCATAAACTCGAAGGGCTTACGGCTCAACCCCCTTTTTGCCTCTTCTCGCCGCCACATACTCGCCACATACTCGCCACCACCTACCGTCCCCCTTACCCCCCTACCGGACTGCACTGGTACCCTCCACTCATGAAAATTTCACCAGCACGCATCCAAGAGCTGCAGAAGCTCCAATCCTGGATTTTCGGTAAAAGCTTCAATCCCGAAAACCAACGTATAGGTACTCAGGTGCTTCGTAAAACCCTTCGCGGGCCTCTCATCAAAGATTATTACTACCCATCGCTAAAACTGATCCCTACGCCAGCCAAACTCAACAAGATATTCCCCGATTGGAACTGTGTTGATCCTGATGAGGTTTACAGATTACAGCGTGTTGAGCATCTCAAGCGCAAGGGTAAGGGAGCTCCCAAGAAATTAAAGGAGAAGAAGGTTGTTGATAAGAGAAGGCGGTAGGGGTACAACGGATGGTAGAGTGGTGTAGTGGTGGTCTCGTTAAATTTAATTATTGTATATAAGGAACGCTTCGAGTGTGTGAATCTAAGAAGCCAGGCTGGGCTGCGACGGGCTGACGGACTGTGGTGACTACAGCCCATCAGCCCGTCAGCCCAGCCTCACCTTCCACATGGGCAACTGCGCTTCTAAATCTGAACCTAAACTCCCTAAACAATCAGCTAACTTCCAACAGGCGCCTCAAACAGGACGCACTCTAGGAGGTGAAAACAAGTATGAGAACGCCCGTGAAGCAGCCGCCACACAAGCTCAGCTACGCCAGGCAAGTAAAGCCAAGAAGTAGTTATGTATTTGACTCTTTAGATTGAACCTGGATGGGTGAGTGTACGGGTGAGTGTACCTGGGAGCCTAGATGGTGCTTCCTAGATGGTGCTTCTTAGGTGAGTGTACCCTGAGGGCATTTCAGTAACCACTCTGCTCTAGTCCCTCTACTTGCAGTAGTCCCATCTAGCCACTCTGGTCTACCTCCCATAGCCATCTAGCCATAGCCGCTCTAGTCGCCCTCTAGTCTTCCAAATCCCAGTCCCACCCTACCGACCGTCATAGAATCATCTACACCACGCTTGGAAATATCACCATGCCATTGAGAAAGACACGCCTCAAACACTCTACCTTTATCCTTTAATCTCCCACTCCCGCCCAGAGCATCAGATCAAATTACACACAATCGACGATTACAACTCGCGCCATGATGTTTCCCTAGGCATATACGCCAGTACTCTTAAGATCACTAAAGAACTACACATAACTCTTACGGTCCACTTCTGTGGTTCCTGCGCTAGCGGACCCAAGCAGGGCCCACTCCCATCCCTACTCCCTACTCCCTGCTCCCCACTCCTAGCCACTTCCACTCATCATCTCCCAATGTACAAACTGTCTAGAACAATCCGGGGCCATACTGGCGACATTAAAGCTGTCAAGTTCACAGAGAGTGGTATTCTGAGTGTTTCAAGAGACGGGACCGCCTGTATCGAATCCCAGCCAGTACTGGAGCTAGGTGTCTACCTCAATTCGTGTACCGCAAGCAGCACCACCGTGTACGCCGGGGCGCAAGACGGGACCATTGCTGGCATTGATTCTAGTACCGGTGAGCAGGCGTTTTTTATGGGCCACGAGCAGAACGTTTGTGCCCTCGATATCCGTGACGAGACCCTGATCTCAGGTTCCTGGGATAAAACCGCACGTGTTTGGCTTGCTAGCGACCCCACAAAGCCGCCCCTGGTTTTGCGGGGCCACACAGAGGCAGTATGGGCCGTAATTGCTCTTTCCAACGAGGATTTCCTGACCGCGGGCGCCGATAAGCGAATTATTCGTTGGCACAATGACAAGCAAGTCCAGGTCTATGAGGGCCATACCGATGCGGTCCGTGGGCTTTGTTTGATCAATAAAGACGAGTTTGCTTCTTGCTCAAACGATAATACCATCAGAGTATGGAACATCGAGGGGACCGCCCAGCCCACGGTGCTTCATGGCCACGACTCGTTTGTCTACAGTCTAGCACACGCTAATGGTGTGCTTTTCTCGGCCGGTGAAGATCGCACAGTTCGCGTCTGGGAAAAGAATCGTCTCGTGCAAACTGTGGCGCTCCCTTGTGTCTCACAGTGGTCGGTGGATGCGCGCGGTTCTGATTTCGTGGTGGGTTCTTCAGACCACAACGCACGAGTATTCTCATGCAATCAACAAAGCTGGGCTACTGATGAGGAGCTCAAGGAGTTTAGCGATAGCCTGGCGTCCTCGTCGCTTGGCGAAGATCAGGTGGGCCGGATCGATGAGTCCCAGCTCAAACCCGAGTCACACATAAAATCTCCAGGCAAAGAGGGCGAGATTGCACTGGTTAAAGTGAACGGTGTCGTTGAAGCATACCAGTTTTCCGCAAACACCTGGACAAAAGTTGGGCAAGTGCTCGGAAAAAGTAGTGATGGAGCAAAAGTGGCACACAACGGTAAAGAATATGACTATGTTTTTGATGTGGATATTCGTGAAGGTCAGCCTCCGCTCAAGCTTCCGTTCAACAACAGCGACAATCCCCATTCTGTTGCAGAGAGGTTTGTAGCAGAGAACGATCTTCCCACGGTTTACATTGAACAAGTTGTGCAATTTCTTATTCAAAATAGTGATGTGACGAGAATGGATGGGGCGTATGGTGGTGCCTCGCAGGGTACCTCGCAGGGTTCTGTGCCCAGAGGTTCGGCGCCCACAGGCTCTGCGCCCACAGGCTCCGCACCCACAGGCTCTACACCCAGAGGCACCGTTCCCGAGATTTTGAGATACAACAAGCCGCTCAGCATGAACTCGTTCCAGATCGGTCCCCTTGCCCGTACCTTTAACGAGACCGCTGCTCGTCATGGTGATGATATCGCTATTGAATCAATGCTCACTTCTTTGCCTGCTTCTGGCCAGGAACTTCTCAATGTGAGTATCGAGGTGGCCAATAAATGGGGGGTTGACGATATTCTTTGTGCACTCGATACCCTACGGCTGGCAATCCCTGCTGTTGACTCGGTTCCATTTGTGGCGATCATCTCGTTACTTCTTAGCTGCCTTGACCACGAGGTCCCCAAGCACGCCATGCTGGCAACACGAGGATTGGCAAACCTGTTGGCACGCCACGACGCGTACACGTTTGCTCAAAAGAATCGCCAACCCCTTCAGCAAGCCTTTCAGATGATCTCAACGTTTACCGAGTTCACTAAACCGATGCAAATAGCAGTGGCAACGTTCTGCTTGAATGCAGTATTGGCGGAAGCAGATGTGGCGCCTTTTCTCTCAAACTATGCCGCAAAGATCGATGATGCAGAGGCTTCGTACCGGTTGGCACTGGCCATTGGAGTTTTGGCCACGCGGAATACCGAACCCGCAAGATCGGTGCTTGGATGGCTCAATAACTTGAGTGAACAAAGATCCAAGGATTTGGCGGCAGCAATCAAGGCTGTTGTTTAGATTTTAGTGTGTGTAGCTAAAGATAAAAGGTTAGCAGGCAGCTCGTTAGTGGGTTGTGAGGATGAGATCTTGAGGCTAGAATTGGAGAAGAGTTTCCTCGATAAGGAAAGAGTCTATAGTCCTGTAGTCACTTGGGGCCAGAGCCCCCTATAGCCTTATAGTCACCTATGGTCCTTATAGTCACCTGCTGTAATCTTATAGTCACCTCCTATAATCTTATAGTCACCTGCTTTAGCCTTATAGTCACCCACTAAACTCTTATAGTCACCTCCTATAGTCTTATAGTCACACCCTGTAGTCCTATAGTCACCCACCATAGTCTCATAGTCACCTCCTATAATCCTTATAGTCACCCACTCTAGTCATTATAGTCACACCCTATAATAGCCTCTATCACCCCATGGTCACCTCCTGTACCCATCTATGTGTAGCCCTCATAGACGTGGACTCGCTTCTCTAATCCCATAATCAGTAGATAAGCCTGCGCACTGCCTCCACTGCCTCCACTGCCTCCACCGCCTCTTGAACCTCACGTCCCCCCTACAGACCATCTAAACGTCCTCCTTAGCCCCCTTATCACCCCTAGAATGAAACGCCCCACCTTTTGCCACTTTGCATGCCGTATACTTCACTTCGCGATAACGCGCAGGCAGAACTCGCCACGCGTAGGAGGCATCTCTTGGCTGGAGCAGCACTCTTTGTATCTCTGGCCACTTTTATTTGCCAGACGATCGCGGCATCGCGGCTCTCGAAAAGTGGGTACCACAACGCGGTGTTTATGCTTTATTTGACCCATTCAAGCTGGATTCTCTTGGCTCCACTTCAGGCTTTTGTGCTCTGGGTCCTCAAGCGACAGAAGTGGTCGAAATTCTACCGCAAACACACCACCCACCTGCTCACTACCGCTCGGCTCATTGTCTCTGAACAGGGCTACACAAAGGGAATGGTGAGGTACTTTGCGAGGGTAGCAGTGACTTTGGCCTTGGCACTCAATATCGCCGGCGTCTCGTGGTATTTGGCTGTCAACTGGACCACCCCGAGCGACCTTACTGCAATCTACAACTGTTCGGCATTCTTTGCTTATGCATTCAGTGTTCCACTGCTCAACGAGGCGTTCAACTTGACAAAAGTGAGCTCGGTAGTCTTGAGTATTATCGGTGTGTTCATTATCGCGTATGGAGGAGGAACCTCCCCTCAGGACAATATCGACCGGCCGCATCGTAACCTCGGGAACATCGTGATTAGCATCGGTGCCGTGCTCTATGGGCTCTACGAAGTCCTCTATAAGCGTATCGCGTGTCCTCCGCAGTCTGTCTCGTCGAAAAAACAGGCAGCTTTCGCGAACGTGGTCGCCTCAATGATCGGTTCCGTCACCTGTTTGGGGCTCTGGCCGGCCTTGCTTGTTCTCCACTTTTATGGCATTGAGACTTTTAAGCTGCCCAGGGGCAACCAGGCATGGCTGGCGCTTCTATCAATCTTCTCAAACATGGTCTTTTCCGGCAGTTTCCTCGTCTTGGTGAGCCTAACGTCCCCAGTGTTGGGATCGGTGGCCGCCATGCTCACCACTTTTCTGGTCCCAATCGTCGACTGGCTCATGTTTGGTGCGGAAATTGGCCTCGAGGCAATCGTCGGTGGCCTCGTGGTCGTTGTCGCGTTCTTGATTATGAGTTGGGCTTCTTGGTGGGAGATGCAAGAGGATGGTGACGACGAGAGTGTTTTAAGCGTTGATCCGCCCACTCATAGCTAATGGTTGACGAGAGCTCAACCTAGGATACCAAGCACCTCTCACCACATACCCCCCTCTGGTTACTAGACCGCTTCCGCTTCTCGAGCAGGACTCGATTCTTATAGCATTCTTGTACATTATGTTGTTTATCTATTCATTTTATTCGTGTATCCACTGGGTTCATTGATGGGTTGTGGCATGAGCATGATTTACATTGCTGAGTGCAGAAATGGCGGTGAAGGGTACGATGAGTTGGGATATAGAAAGATCTTTTGCGTATGAGGGTCAATGTTTGTGTGAATATTGATGGTGTTGGGCCGATCAGCGGGCAGAACCAGCGGTCAAAACCAGGAGCCAGAGCCAGCAGCCATAATTAGCAGTCAGACGCCTACTGAACTACTTTTAGCTACAAACACACCCAAAAAGAGCAAAAAGAATCTCGGCAACGGGGAATTGAACCCCGGTCCCCCGCGTGCTATTTGACAGGCGGAAATTCTAGCCACTAAACTATTGCCGATTACCTAAAATTTTGAAATTAGCGGTTCAGGTCTCTCGTACGCGTTTAACGAATTTTGCGCGCTTACTAAGCACAAATTATCTCGAGTACCTGGTGTTTTTCAAATTTGGCTTCACAGAAAAGTGCTTGAAAAGCTTATTTGCTACCAGTTTAGTATACATAAACTCAGCTTCGGCGATGAATAGCTAATTCCCATTGCTTCGGAAGCGAAACTGGACTCCACTTTAGAGAATCCTCTCTTTAATACTGTGTATCTATGGTTTATCGTTCTTTTATACTATAAAAGCATTCAATCACGGTGACTTTATCCACAATCTTCTGCAGCGGAGTCTTTGATGCTGACTCCAGTTACGAGACCTACCTAGCTTCTGTGGCTGTATTCTGCACCTAAACATGCATCTCAGCTCCCGGCAGCAATTTAAGCTCCTCCAACTTGCCATTAAAGTCTCACAACTACCTGATGCACTCTTCAAGCGAGCGCACTTGCGTTGAGACATGCGAGGTTGGGCCATTTTAATTGTCTTTCGGGGGCATATGCGAACCGTTGCCGAGCACCGCAGAAATTATAGTAGCAAAGGTAAAAGGCGCTGCAGTGAGCCCTCGTCCACGCACAGGTTTAAAGGTGGCACACCATTGGCACTCCGTTGCATGTACATGGCGTGTGTGCGCTCCATCATGGAGTATGCTGCCCTGGTTTGGTGCACAGCGGAACCCGAGAACTACTATGCGGAGATTCAGGCGGTACTAAACAGGCGGTATTAAAGAGGCGGTATTAAACAGGCTACTGCCACTGCGCACCCGAGAACCCATACCGGAGTGATAGCCCATGAGCTGCAAATCCCGCCAGTTAAGCTTCGGATGAAGCACACGTTTCGAGGCGCAAATTGGCGCATCTAAACCCGATTCAATAACAGAAACCAGCTGCTGCACCAGGCCTTGCTCGGTATGGGGCCAAAAGACCCATTGACACTCTCTTTCAGCGTTACGTTGACCCTGAGACAAGATGCACAGCACGAGCCATGCACTTTGAGCTTAACTAGGCAATCTGTGTCACTTGCTGCCACCCAGAGGAGGGCCTCAAGCGCGAGCTCCGCAAGGCGCAGTTGGCAAGATCATCACGACTATGCCTGGCCACCTGAAAGCGAAGCTCATAAAGGAATGGAATCTATGGAATACTAGTAAAGAGCTTATAATGGGTCGGCGTACTTTGACCATTTAACTAGATTGCCTACCAAGTCCAACCGCACTGTGGAGCGCAAGCTTAAGCTGATGTGGGCAGCCCTCAGGTCACATACGAGCAGGGTTTTTAGTTGGCGAACTGGTCGATTGCGCAGTGATGTCTTTGATCATAACAAGGTGACGCGCAAGAAGTGTGGGGGTGGCGCTGGTGATGCCGGAACACCTGGTTGACATGTGCGAGCTGGAGCACATTCGACAACTACAGCAAGAATTTTTCCCCCAGACCAATATACCAGAGAGTCGCCGTATCAGCTGTCGGCCTGCGGATCCCACCACACTTGGCGATTTCGACTATTTAGGGACTAGACCACAGCATTAGACACATCCCTAGACTTTCTCTCGGACGTTGCGTTCTGGCAGTAATCAAGCGCGTTTTATCTGCATGTGTCTGCTCCTTCGTCTCGCCCTTGGCACAACAAAAGACGCACCCCAATTCTTGGTTGGCTGGTAATGGCCCGAGTCCAAGACCAGAGCACTCGAATGAAACTATGGGTATTGTGGAGCAAAAATATTACGCTATGCTGGCTCGCTGTTCTCTTTTCAGCGCAAAACCCTTTTGGTGTCACCACTCGTTCATTTTGAATGGCAAAATTCCACACCCATACTGTACATTTCGCGCGAGACAGTCAGAGCGACGTCAGCTCGAAGAATTATTACTTGACTACAGATTCTCACAATTGATGCATCGCAAACCGTCTCAAGTTAGGCCGGAGAGGCGAAGCTTGGGAGTATGGCAGACATTGGTCCTCGGAGCTCAGGTAGTACCAACTCTTGCCCTTGCGCGCCAAATTGATTTACCACAAGCCATGAGCAAAAGCAGGTACCCACACACTCCCTTACGATTGACCAGTTGTTTGTGTGACGCATCGGTATACAAATCGATCTGTGGTGTCTTAGAGTCTTTGGTTTCCAGAACAACTGTACGGTACTTTGTGGCTTCCAGATATCTTAACGCCCTTGCTGCCATCTCCCAGTGAAACTGCCTTGGTTGATGCGCACTTGTTGACAACTGAACACAAATGGCACCCAGATCTACCCTTCCACTGGTGAACAGATAGTTGAGGCTACCTCCAACCTTTTGCATAGCCAAGACATCATTAAGTGACACAGATTTAGGAGCCTGATGGGTTAATGCCGCTTCCTTTATGCTTTTCTTGTAGTCATTTTGGTCAGCGGTACAGTTTCTCGTTTGAATACCTCATAGTAGTGCTACTTGGGGCAGTTTCGAAAGATCCTCAACCATGCTGCTTGTGTTGCCTGGTAGTGACAGTGCGACTCCATTCTCAGCTTGATCAATCTTGATACCCAGGAACTCGTCTACAGGTCCAACATCTGACACTTCCCAGTTGCTCTTGATGCTCGCCAGTTCCTGTTCAATGAATTGCGCATTGCCTGCAATCAGCATATCATCGACATACAGTGCCAGAAGACCATCTACCTTGCCATCATCATTTCTGTGTACAAACAGACATTTCTCTTCAGGTAGCGAGACGAATCCTCTTCCTTTCAGGTACTGAGTGATGGTTTTGTGCCACTGTCTCGGTGCCTGCTTGAGTCCATACAGCGCCTAATTTCAGTACATGACCCTTGGGTACACCAGTGAGTCCTTCAGGTGGGTACACGTAGATATCCTCTTCAACTGGACCGTTTAGAAACGCCGCGGCAATGTCAAGTTTGATGGCACCAAAGCCATAGAATTTGGCCGCTAGGAAGAAGAAGCAAATACCAGTCTTTTTCACAACACCGGCATACGTGAGGTCGTACTGATCCGGTGTCTGTTTGGAACCAAGTACTACCAACCTGGCCTTCCTCTTGGTTGGATCACCATCAGCGTCAACTTTGGTTTTGAACAGCCACAGAAGTCGTAGTATACCTCTTTGGGTAGCAAGATCATAAGGTGCCGTATGCCATACCTTCTTCTTTTCCATATTGCCCAGCTCCTTGTTCATGGCAGACTGCCAGCCTTCCTTGAGCGTTTGGGTATGTGCCGGTACCTTGACATAACTTTCAGCCCTATGAGACTCAGGATCGCGGTTCGATCTCATCTTGCCCGCCTTGATGCGTCGGTGCAACCAAGTATTGATATGAATCCATTACATCGTAATCGAAAGCTGTATACGAGCCCGTTCGCGTTTAACTCTGCTATTTCTTCAACGTCAACGCTCCTACCATGAAAAGGCCCTGAGGATTAGTAAGCAGAGTTCCTCTACACCCCTCTAGGATCAGTCGCCGCCTTGAACTTTCTCATACTCTTCACTATGAGGTTCGTCTCTATATGATCCTGGGTAGCCAGTTACCATTCTGACTGCCATTGGCCTTGGGGATGATTACTTATTAGCCAGACTAGGGAATCAGACCGCTCGGACATCCTTGGATGTGTTGTTAGTGACGATGGTGATTTCAGTGGGGTTTTGCTCAAGATACTCGGCAACACGTGCTGTAAGGCCCGGTTGGCCAGCATAGATGGGCTTTAATCTCAGCTGTCCGGTCATGGTCTTATTTAGAGCGAGTTTTGTGCTTCACCACCTTCAGAAGATGGGTTGGCAGTTGACTGTTTAGCCTTCTGACGTTCAAAAGCTTTTTGAAGCCTAGGCTGGGCTTTGGTTGAATTAAGCTGGCTCTCTAGCGAGGCTCGTGCGCTGGCTTCGAGACCCCTGGCCATAACGGTGCTCGTAGCGGGTTTCACCGGTGGTGGCACAGAGGATAGGGAGCCATGAGACGCGTAGACAGAGTTATTGGTCGAAACTGACTGATTCTTGTGGTATTTGGGAGTGTGTTTCTCCTTGAGGTCGGCTGAGGAGTCCCGCATCTCCACGTCGGTAACAGGGGATGAAATTAGCGAAGTGAAAGTTGGGATGGCCTCCACTTCAATATCGCCATCGATCATCCAAGACGGTTACCAAATTTAACTTGCCTGAGCCCAAAGTGAAGTCCAACCTCGAGCGTATTGAGCATGCACGCAAAGCTTTGCTGCTTCTTGAACCTGACATCATGAGGGTTGCGCTAGAGTTCCCACCGTCGACAAGAGATAGGGACCTCCCATATTTAAGGCCTCACGAGTGAATCGGTGGTTGTTGCGTTTCGCCAAATTGACCACAGTCTGTTTTTGGGCGTGATTTGCTGCCAAATGCCATTGCATGACCTCTTGCTGAGTATGGATCATGATAGGTTTTTCCTCCGACTTGCTCTGGGTAGAGACAGCTCGACCTGTAGGCACTTCATTTGTAAAGGGAGTTGGTGCTGGCCTGTCAGCAAGGAGATGTTTGGAAACCTTGAAATGGTCACACTCGTTGTCATCGTACAGTGGAAAGGTCACTTGTGAATTGTCAGGGAAGACTGCCCTCAATGTGGTGGGCTGGTATGACCTAATTCCAATTACAGTCTTGGAGACCGTCCTCGCGTTTCCAACGGCCATACGACACAATGTTGAAGTGGCCTTCGACAAGGAAGCAGCTGTTAAGCTGTAACCACATGGGCTCACCATTCGTGGTACAGACTGGTAGCATGACTGTTCCTTTCATCCTCGCCTTGACCGGACCTGATACAGTGGTTATGGTCTCTTTGCAGGGTACCACATCAGTGAACCATTCTTTGGATCCAAAAACGTGTACCGAGGCTCCTGAGTCAAGCAATACAAACGTGTCATCTGTGTTTTCACCCATGCGAATCGCACCAGCAGTGGGCTTTTCCTGCTTAAATCCTTTGTCGTAGGAGTCGGACTTGGGACACTTCGCGAGTTCGAACTGTTTGTGACCATATTCACCGCAGCGATGGCACTTGACAGTCGAGTTATCAACTTTCCGTTTTTTACTGGGACCGTTACCAGACTCATCAGACGCACTGTTTTTGGAGTTCGTTTTGTTGTCACGAGCTTCTTTTCTAAGCTTGGATGCTACCTCGGGATTGGCAGACTTGGAGTGATCTGCCTCGACATTGACAACCTCGGTGTGAGTTGCCTTGACGTTGGCAGACTCGAAGAATGGTTCTGTGGGGTAAGGGAAGCACGACGGGCGCAGGTACCCGGTTTGACCTTCAATCTCTCGAGTGATGAAGGCGCCTTTGGGCATCAAAAGGGCGAGGTCGAGTCCAATAACACGAGGAATTGAACCTGGCTCGTAATAGTTCTCCGCACACCGGTTCCAAACAGCGATAATGCTCTCCCGGGATTGAGCCCACTCCCAGGAAAAGCAAGGAACTAGGGAGGAGTCGCCAGTGGCGAATCCGCAAACATGAGGGTGCTTCAGATGAAAAACTCTGAAGTCAATAAGGCCCTTTTCATAGCCATTACCTGAAATTCGACTGATGGGAACAACTGGGCTAAATTCTCGTTTGGTAAAGCGTAAAGAGCGCCGCGCTGGTGACATTGAAGCACAGTGGGAAACGGTCTCCAAAAGAAGACTCGAGCACCGTCCAAATATGCGCAAGAAGCCCGGAGGACAAACCATCAGGTTAGTCGGGGCTCCTTCGTGGCGGCCGTCTCGGGGAAAAATTAACTCATAGGGCATATCAGGGACTTTAGATAAGTCTAGAAAACTGAAATCAATCAGAAAAGGGTAAGTTCAGGACATACTGTCGTCCAGGAGACGACTCACGCGCTCCTGCACGCGTCGTACATAGCTAGCTATAGTTTATGCAGGTACCATGCAGTGACAATCATACAGTGCCCAAGTGCCATAATGTGGTACGAACTATTTAGAGCCTTGGAATGTAGCGGTATGTGACACCATCTACCTGCACGCTGGCGGACAGCTTCCTCAAAGTCATTTTGGCCAGGGGCAACAAAGAAGCGAGATCTTGGCAAGTCTGTGATTCCAGGCGAGGGGGTGAATTTTTGTTTGGTTCATTAACTAGATATAGGAAAACACCATGACGGGGATCAGCCGTGGCTAGTCAGTAGAGTATTCGCTCAGAGTATTGACCGCCAAGCTCTTTGTCTGTTTGATGGAGTTACTCATTCAATCCCGTGGCCAATGCGACCACAATCTTGACCTTGTCCAATATTATCAAGGAGCTCTCAGTCCTGCAGTTGGAATTAGGCGTATCGGGGACGTAAACGTCCCACAATGATCCATGGGGCGGACTAGTTGATACTAGCTGATGCAGCAGAATTGAGTAGTTGGCAAGATAGGGTAGGTAAAAGTTAACAAGGTACCTTGGCTAGCTACGCCGTCGTCAAGTAGATGCGGTCTATAGTAGGGCGGACACGGGCTAGTTCCACAGTAATTTGAGCGCGGTGTGTGCTCGTGCTGAGACTTGGCTTTGTACTTGCGGATTTGTACTTGCGTAAGGTTCGGAAATATTTATTAGTAGCTTGTTCGAATAGTCCTCTCCTGGGACAATGAGTACTTGGGTGCGGGTTTGATGTTGCGTGAAACCAAATCACTTTGTGGAATTATGTCGGAGCAGCAGTACAGAAGATATTAATGTATGGCAGTTGTTGTCGTCTCTGTCATTCCTCCAACCAGTGTCAGAGACTGTCTCTCATACTCTTGTAAACGTCACGTCCGATAAATTCAGATAGACCGGAGAATCAGATCCTGGGAGTGATTTAGATGGCTGAAGATGATAATAGCAAAGCTTGTTAGCTATAAGTGTCCTGCTATAGAGCTACATAAATAACTTCTATAATTTCAAATTTGATATCACGTGAGCCTGCAAAACTGTTGCTTTGTTGGCCCCACCAGAAAAAAATGGGTTTTGCGATAGATAAACGCAAAATTCCCACCCCACGGTCTTCCGATATAGTCTAACGGCTAGGACGCCGCATTTTCATTGCGGAAGTCGGGGTTCGATTCCCCGTATCGGAGTTTCTTTTTGTTCACCGCGCCTGCTTTATTTTTGTTCATACAAGACTAGATGCGTACCCGAACGGGTAACATGTATAGATTTGCCTGAACACGACTCCTCGGTCCTATCCACTGATGTAGCTACTCTTGGCCCTCTCTTGAAAGAGACTAAAAGTAGTCCGTGAGCTATTCTCACCACCTGCATTCTGCTCACGATGCCAAAAACGGTCATTCGAATAAGCACGCATGGTTATGCATGAATTACCCGTGCCCCGGACTAATTTGGGAAAAAGCCTTTCGATGCTATTAATTCAGAGGATATGCAGAACAAACGATATTCACATGTGGGGTTGTTTTGAGTAGCTTATTGAATATAAATAGGTTTTGTGTACTAGAGTAAAAGCAAATGTAGAATAAATAGCCAGCTGACCGGGTTTTCAGGGTTCGAGCACGCATTAATGCTGATGGCAATCTGGTCCGATTGAGCAGTTGGCACAGTGGGTTGTGCTGCAGTGTCTGTGAGCAAATTGGTGAGTTGCAACCATGCACTGCTGGTCTGGAGGGTTTGTCCAGCATCTGAGACTATTGTGGTTTTAGAGGCGCGTGTGGCAGCGGGAAACATTAGCCATAGATGTGACCATTTAAGCAGCCTCATCAAAGACTGTGCGTGAAAGCGATTCTGCCTTTGTAGAAACTTTCCATGATGGGCACCTGAGTGTATATATATCACGGTGAAGGAGGTGCTTATGCAGAGGCAAAGTGCATGCATAATCCCGCATTTCCTTGGCGAGGGCCAACGGCTCAAGAGCAATGAGGGATAACTCCATCAAAGAAATTAGAATCTGCAAGCAACACTATAAAGGGTGTATTCGGATACACAGGCGTAGCTCCCGTGGCATTGCCACTTGAGTCCAGTATTCCTCAAGACCATCCTTGGTGCCAAATATTTAGGACTTGCGTGCATGCAGCTTAATGCATCAATGGGCCGTGAATTTTTTGGCCTGCCGGCATGACCAATTGTGGAATCAGTCCGGTGTGCATTCCACAAAACTAGCCCAGTGGTTTATTCAACAGGGTGGCAAGAGCAAATACCGCCAATACAGAACTATGTAATAAATATGGCCTAATGATGGATGCACCTCTGAAAGCAGAGACAATAATAAGTAGACAGACTCGGCTGTTTATATTCTTCTAATATACCCGGACTACCTAGAAAAACCATGCAAACCATCTATTACGTTTGTTAGGTGGAGTTCCAAACCGACGCATTGGATCTTGATTTACCCCACTGGGCCGCGTTTGAGCTGGTGGGTGCGGCATGGATCTAAGCTGTGTAGACTTGTGAAATGCGCGCCTCGCTACGGGTGCAAGCGCAACGGCCATAGGCATCCGCACCACAATGAAAAGTTTATGGAGAACCAAAACTGTGGCTAGTTCTGCCATGAACTTGCCCCCTTTGTTCTCATTGGCTTTATGGATCCAAGTGTCCTGAGGGTCCGTGGACGCCCCTGCTGCCGAACGAAGGCGGAGCTCCCAGTCTTGCATCCAATCGATGCCTGTGTAATGTGCAAGCGCAAAGAAAACTGGCAACTCTACGAGTGAAATGGCGCCATAAGTGTAAACAAAAGGGAGTCCAAGGCGACGTAGAGTTGAGCGGAGGGAACTACGTGGACTGGATGTAGAGAGCCGACGATAGCAAGCAAACATGGGAGGAGGTCACGTCTGCCTTGGAAGGTTGAGTAAGAACCCGCAGGCGCCTAATTTATGCCTGAACCCAAGGGGAATCGCGCACGAATCAAGCACCAAGCCGCTTCTCAACCACATAATAATTATTCTTGTGCTTTGCTGCGAGGCTGGTGGGGGACCATTTTGGTGGGTCCTGGGATTCAGGCAAATCGCAAGGATCGGGACAGCTAACTGGGGCTACAATCCGTGTAAGCGGCTGTAAACCTTGCGTATCTACCGATTGCAGTACTTCCACGAATTGGAGCTGGTGCTTGAGATCTGCTTGGATCTCGTACGGGTCGGCAGTAACACCCGAGAGCTGGATAATCTTTTTCAAAATATCAATATCAGGACCGTTTTCCTTTGGGGTACCCATATATTGAGCTACTTTCCAAGTCGGCTGGGCGAGTCTGCGGCTATAAGACATTTGAAAAATTTAGTGGAAAGAACTTGGGAGGCGATGATAGGGGGTGATAAGATGAAGCTGCGACGAGAGATACGTTTGAGTCGAATTGGGGGCTAATAAAGTTAAATTGATGGGTCAGGGCTATTCTTAGATAGGCAATAGTTGCAGAGAGAACGTATTGTTTTGGAATCCTACGGGAGGTGTTGGATACCACCGACATGATACAAGCCTGACAGCCATTAGTGGCCAGGTTGGCCTTGAGCTAAGTTAACGATCTACATAAACCTATGGAGTAACTTTATATTATCCTGGCATGTAGGCAGCACACGTTTTAGCAAACTAAGGTCACGAAAATTTTACCCTAGCTAGAGTAGCTTAGAATATGACTCTTTATCTGTCGAACCGTTGCTAGATGTCAAGAAGATTATTTCTATGTTAACTAGAACTAGTTAAGTCGGTTACTACCGAGTTGTCAATCCTCGCTAACCCCTACCGAGCCAATCCTCGCTAACCCCTACCGAGCGTGTCGCAGGGCCAGGTTAGGTGGACAAACAGGTCAGAGCGTGTGTAAGGCTCCTAGCCTATAGCTCCTCTACAGGAAGTACTACTACTGTCTCCAACCGGCATACTACGCCGGTCTCTACTGTATAGACGTCCCCTTATTTTTTTTTTCAATAATTGTCGTTTTACTATTTAAAAACTTTAAATTTCTACATAGCCACGACAGCGGTCGGAGAGCACCTCTAACTTCTCAACCCGCAGGGCGGCGGCGGGCCCTCGGGAACCGAGTACCCTTGCGCGTCAACCAACGCATTAAAAAGTCAACCAGATGCTTTAGGTTAACACTTGGCGGCTCATGAGAGTGCCACCGATAGTAAATGACAAGACGGTAGATGCCATGCCAAAAATGAGCCATTGTGCGATGCCATTCCTGCCGGTCAGAGAGTCCAGCCTCACTCGGGAAGCTGTTGAAAAGATCCTCGTAATCGATAGGTGCTGGCGGGAGTAGACCTCGATCCTCAAGCCGCAGCCAAAGGTGCTGAACAGTAGGGCAATCAAACAGTAAATGCTCAAGAGACTCGCGCTCCTTACATAACCCATGGTATCTATCCTCACGCCTAGCCTAAGGTCTAGCTAGCTCGGATCCAGCCTCCCTACGTGCTGAGAGCAGCTAGGAGGTAGATCCGGCAGTAAGGTCCCGTCAGAGCCTTACACCGTGTCGCAGGGCCTGAACCACTATCACAGGAATCCCGGTGGGACCTGATGACTAATTGGAGGACTCGCTAGAGCGTGTCGCAGAGCGTTTCCTGAAAGTGGAGAAAAGGTGGAGAGGGAGTTAAAGGGGACTCTTATCGAGTGTCGCTGAAAGCTTAGCTCGAGTCTAGCTATTTTTGGAATCAACTACCGGCAAACAGCACACCTTCAACACGAGAGTTCAGGAGATGATCAATGAAAACCAAAATCGCCAGGGCGAGCTCAATGCTCACATTGAGACCGTTCTAGGAAACCTGCAGGCGTCCCAGGACTCCCTCAAAAAGATGTTCCTTTCCCTGTCCAATAGGGTTGAACGCCTGCATGATTCCCGTGGTTCTTCGGCTGGTTCAGCTACTTCTCGAGCTAGTACTCGTATCAAAGCTCGCCAGCCTCCTACTGATGATCGTTATCGAAGTCGTCCATTTTCCCATGGAGAGGTGGCTTACCCAGGGCCCTCTGAGCTTCCTATGCATGCACTCACTACGCACGTACCTGAACCTCGCTCTGTTACCACCTTTCTAGCCAGAGTTCGCCAACCTAGATCAACTGACACCAGTTTACAGGTTGCTTCGTTCCTGTACTAACCTCTGGCTTGGTTTGGTCATTTCCTTGGTGAACTTCGCCACTTTGCAATTCTGGACTCCTCAAACCGATTGTTCCAGCCAATTTTGGACCAGTATTCGGAACAATTCTTTATGGTTTGTTTCCGCGATGACCCTGCTGGCCTCTGGCCACTTATTCAGTCTCGTCGCGATACCATCGAGTCCATGTTGCGCGATTGTGCTCCTTGCACTATGGACTTCCATTTCGTCGCCTTATGCCAAGCGGTTATGGAGACTGCCCCAGCTCCTATGGTCCCATCCCTATTTGCTGAGCTTCCCTTGTGGCAATTGAACGGAACACAGAGTAGCACAAAGACTCCTCTGTACCACTTTGTGACGAGCCGGGACTCTTTATTTTCCAAGAAGTACCCCGCTGTCGCCACTAGCCACCGGGCTCTCCGCTACCTGATGGACGTGTGTGCTGAGAAAGGCGCTGCGCTATGCACTTACTTTACGAACACGCTGGGCTCATGCAAAGTTAATGAGCTTGATTTGCCCCGTGTGCAGTCCTTGATCCAGGCGCGCAATCTCACGGAAACTTCAGGGCCCAAACTTCTCTACAGATTTAATGCCGCTGCCGTTCCTCATCCCTAAGGTCAGTAAAATTTCATCCTAGCTCGAGTAGTTAGAATATGACTCTTAACCTGTTGAATCGTTAGATGTCAAGAAGATTCATTACATAAGTCCATTAGATCAGGAGGGAGTAGGTCTTACGCCACACCTCAAAAGTCTTGCCACACACCAAATTGGATTATATAATGCTATTATATTATATAATTATGCGGAATTGTGGCGACAGGGGGACAATCAGCACTTTCAAAAAGACAGAACTTGAATGTAATTGAAAGAATGAGTCTCGTGTAAAGAATAACAAACATTCTCAGTACTTGAATAGCCATTGTTTCTCGACGAAGCAATTTTAGTCTTCAGTGATGGCTGATATTGGGGATATTATCGGTTTTACCTGCCGACTAAAGTGAGGTATGAAATAGCACGCAAACTAATAAGTGAACCATATTTTGAGACAATTCTATATTTTGAGCACTAAATAACATATTATGGGGAAAAAACAAACCTAGTTCTTACCACGCACGTTGCTATTACGTTTTCTCTTTTCGCTCTTCAATATTTTGTGGCGTAAGTCTTACATAATTGATTTGGTGTGTGGGAAGACTTTTTAGGTGTGGTGCAAGACCCCCACCCTCCTATAGGACCCAGGTTTCAACACTAATTCAGTATTAGGGTTTTCCAGGAGGACGTTTAGAACACATGGCATGACTCTAGGATAAGATAATGCATTCAGGTTAAGGAGGGCTGAGAACAATATCAAGTTCTGAATCTTGTCAACATTGTAGAATCAATCTTAAATGATTTGAAGCTGCTAAATACTGCTCTAACTCGGCTCCCCCTCCACTACCGTGGGTGCCCACGGAAACATATCAACTATCTTTATCTCATAAAACATCGTAGACAAATTTGAAATGAAGCTGCTAAATACCGCTCTTACTCTCTCCCACCGTCTTCCTGCGCCCCTCCACTACCCTCCACTACCACGGGCTCACGGGGGTTCCAAGGGGGTTATGCACCTCACCCACGTGCTGCCTACCTCATAACCAAGGCACCCGCATCCTTTGACTATCTCTACCAAGAAAGAGCATGTCTTCCACACTGTTGCGTGCTGCTCCTGGCAAAAGAATTGCGCTGCCAACACGCATTGAGCCCAAGGTGTTCTTTGCAAACGAGCGCACTTTTCTTTCGTGGCTCAACTTTACAGTGATTCTTGGCGGTCTCGCGGTCGGGCTCCTCAACTTTGGAGACCGCGTTGCTCGTGTGAGTGCCGCACTGTTTACATTTGTTGCAATGGCTACGATGGCCTATGCACTCGTCACTTATCACTGGCGTGCGGCTGCGATTCGCCGCAGGGGCTCTGGCCCTTATGATGACCGGTTTGGGCCCACAATGCTGTGCTTTTTCTTGCTTGCAGCGGTCATAGTTAACTTCATTTTGCGTATGAGAGCTTGAACTCTGGTTTGCAGCAGCTTAAACAGGTTCTCGCTGGCAAGCTTGGCCTTGGGCTAGCTACTATGGTTATAACAGCTATTTCCTGTAAATGTGTGTACTGTGTATAATCAACAGTGGTAATTACACTTTTTAAACCTATCAATCAGTCCAATATCACTTCTGCCACGATCCCCGAATCTGTTAAAACCAACTAATACATAAATCTATGGCTTGAGAAGCAAAGGGGACAGTACCCGCCCAAAATTTTTGGAACGGCGGGAGCGTACAAGTCTGGAAGTTTAATAGAGTCCCGCTCACTCTTTATTCTCTCCGCTTGGGCCGTTTAGCCTCCTCTGCCTTTTTGGCAGCAGCCTCCTCCACTTGCTGAACAATCTCCTCTAGCTTCTCATCGGTAACGATTTCCATGGTTTTCCCCGCCCGCATCACGGCAACCTCGATATTTTTGGCACCGGTTTGGACCACCTCTAAGAGAGACGCGACCGCAAGCTGGATAGTGGCATCGTCGTCCATGTCTGGCTGCCAGTTCTTCTCGAGCATTTCACGTACAGTTTTAGAGGACCGGCCGATCGCCTGCGCTTTCCAGGCACTGAAATTTCCCGAGTGCTCGGTGTGCCAGAGCTTTGGCTCGTTATCATCCGGGTCGAATCCTACAACAAGCGTTGCCAGACCAAACGGGCGCACACCACCGCGCTGAGTGTACTGCTGCTGCACGCCCGCAATGTACTTTGTGATGTATTGCACGGTGACCTTGTCGTCGAGGTTGAGGCGAGTGCTTTGGGCATGAACGCGCGCCTTGTCAATAAGAATGCGTGCATCGGCATTAAGACCAGCAAACGCCAATGTGATGTGATCATCGATCCGGCACAGCTTCGACGGCATTGTACGAATATCGTGTAGCTTGAGGGCGCTGCGCCGTTCGCATCCGAGAACAACAATGTCTTTGCCCTTGACTCCCACAGCCGCGGTTCCGCGCTTCACCGCCTCGCTGGCATATTCAACCTGGAAAATGTGTCCATCTGGACTGAAAACAGAAAGCGCTCCATCGTAACCGCTCATTGAATGATGAAGTGTACTAGGCAAGACCGGCTTACGTCAGTTTTGTCCATGAAGAAGAAGCCGGCGTGTGAGCGGGCCTCTTTTTTAGCACAGCTTGCTTTGGGGTCCCCCGACGATTCGTTGGCGGGCCTTTACTCTAGTATGCTGAGCACTGTTGCTGCCAAAAGTGTGGTCCGACTGCATCCTCGAGTGAAACGGAACTTTTGTAAAAATTGCCGCCGAGTACGTAGGAATTGGAGATTAGAGGACAAATCAAAGGCCCAGAAAACGACATTCTTGAAATCTCAATGCGTCTGCGGCTCAGTCAAACGGTGGCCAGTCGACCCTATACCTAGCGACCCACATACACAGTAGCTTTGGTAAATGCATGCCAAGTGAAAAGCCCAGAGGATTCATGATAGGGTTTTTCAATCGATTGGTTATTAGAGGCCGATTTGTGAGATTTACGTGTATGTATAGAGGCAAACAGGACCAGGTGGCATCACCTCTCCAGCAGTATTCAAAGCATGATCTCGGGGTAAGGCCGGTACAAAACCGGTTCTAGGTCAGTACTAGGCCAAAGGTTGAGCTTCGGCCATTTACTTGTCTGAATAGCCAAAGTCGAACATAAGGAGTGAGGACAGGTTGGCTTTGATTTCGATCAGGCTATATCAGGCTGGCTCTATCAAGCTGGCTATCAGGCTGGCTCTATCAAGCTGACTATATCAGTGCGGCTATATCAGTGCGGCTATCAGTCTGGCTATCAGGCTGGCTATATCAGTCCGGCTATTTACCAAGCTGGCTATTTATCAAGCTATTTGACCATGTAAAAGACATAGTACCATCCCAGCCGATACGTAACCCAATATCCATATTACTGATTACGACTTGGCAATCGACTGTCCGGAAATATCAGGCAACCACCTCTAAAGTCCTCCAGACAGCCCACTTCTCCCAAGGGCTCAACACTCCAAGCTCTTGCATCAACCCTTCGCTTGCATTCGACCGGCTCCTGTAAACTGGACCCATAGCCTCGCACCAGCTATACCCACTAAATAATAGTCTCCTTCTCCTCACCACTGCTCAATCTCAACCAGACACTCGATATCTTTTGTACCCACCTTCATTACATATCCCACCTTGGCCACCTTCCCTCCCCCCACTATCCCACATACATAGCAATGACGGACTTTGATGATGATTGGCAAGATGGGGACACGATATCATGGATAGACCTGCTCAACTCATTTTCTGTTGGTGTAGGCAGCAAATTTAGAGACCAAGTGCAGCAGCAGTCAAAGAAACTCGAGCCGATCAAGCAAATGGCAAAGTCTGGCCAGAACAAGCTTTCTCAGAGCAAGCAGTACAAGCAGTTCAAGTTGAGCACCTCTAATAGGTTCAAGAACTTTGATAAAATCATCACACGCGAGATGGTTGTCTCCAAGACCGAAAAAGTGTGGTACACTTTCAGCCTCTTGTTTCTCGTCTTTGTTGGCTGGGTAATGGGAGCGTATCCTCAATACTTGCATGTGGTGTACACGGCATGCCTAGCAGTATTATTGCCGGTACGCTTTGTCACTTATTACCGCCGCAATTTCCATTATTACCTTGCGGACCTGTGCTATTTCGTGAATGGCATGATGCTTTTGTATATTTGGGTGTACCCAGAGTCTACATGGCTTTGGATCTCGTGCTTTTCGTTCAGTTTTGGTACCCTTAGCTTTGCTATCATCACTTGGCGCAACTCGCTTGTCCTGCATTCAGTCGACAAGACAACCAGCACAATCATCCACATCATGCCGCCATTGGTTTGCCATACAATGAACCATCGCCTTCCGTATCTCTATAGAGTGGCGCGGTTCCCAGCAACAGTAGGGGTCACTCATTGGCACGTCAAGTCGAGTGTCTTGTACACCACAGTGGCCTATTTCACGTGGCAGAGCCTTTACCATTATTTCATCACCTGGCGGTGTCGCAATAAGATCGAGGCTGGCCAAGTCACCTCGTTTGAGTTTCTGCGTAAAGCGTATGGCAACACATGGCTCGGCAAACTGGTCAACAGCCTGCCAGGGCCGTTGCCTGTGGTTGCGTTTACAATGATCCAGTTTGGGTATCAGTTGGGAACCATGATCCCGTGCCCTATTTGGTATAAGCATGCGGCCCTTTCTTCTTTATTTATGATGCTGATTTTCGCGTGCGCTGCCTATAATGGAGCCACCTACTATATTGACTTTTACGGTAACCGTTTCCGCAAAGAAATGCTTAAAGCGCAACAGGAGCTCGAAGAGATGGAGCAAACTCTGGAAAATCTCCCACATAGTGATCAGGAAGAGAAGATTATTCGCAATACTATCAATGAGATCACTCAGAGCACTGAGGAGCGTGTGGCCAGAGATAGAAAGATGATGGTATAGTAGTGTAGTGAATAAGTAGTTCAGGCTATGAAATTACGTCGTTTGAATTATCATAAAAGAATATGAAGCGGCAATAACTCTAAAGTAGCACAATCACTCTAAATCAGCAATCGACTCGAGACCAGCACCCGACGGAATCGTTTCCCGACGGAATCGTACCCAACTCCAAATCACACGCGACTCCAAACCAACACAAAACCAACACAAAACCAACTGAACTAAACTCGAGCAGTTTGACCTCTTCGCCAAGAGCTAAGCCGCCCTCGACCCACACTCACAACCCCTAGCGTGGCCCCCTCTTAAATAAGAAACCACCGCCACTGCCAGCGCAAAACAAACAACCAAATAAGAGATGGGCAAGGCGTCAAGCAAATTGAGCAAGGAGCAGCTCAAAGACCTCAAGGACCTCACATACTTTGAGTCCAAGGAGTTGCAGCAGTGGTACCGCGGCTTCCTCAAAGAGTTCCCCTCGGGCCAGCTTTCGCGTGAGGACTTGCGCAAAGTTTTCAAGGGGTTCTTCCCGTTTGGCGACCCCAATGGCTTTAGCGACCTGATGTTCAATACATTCGACGCGGACAACTCGGGAACCGTCGACTTTAAGGAGTTTATAACCGCGCTGTCTATCTCGTCGCGGGGGTCCAATGAGGAGAAACTACACTGGACGTTTAATCTCTATGATCAGGACAAATCAGGCAGAATAACTCGCGAAGAAATGCTCAAAATCGTCATTGCTATCCATAAAATGGCCGGCAGTATGATGAAACTTCCAGAAGATGAGAGCACACCTGAGAAACGAGTGGAGAAGCTCTTTAGAATAATGGACCTTGACGGGGATGGAGAAATCACTTTTGAGGAGTTTAAACGCGGTGTTGAGAAGGACAAAACCATCCTCGGAGCAATGAACCTGTACAATGGTTTGGTTTGAGATAGTCATGTAGTATATGAGTGAATGATCTATGGTCGAGTGTATTAAATGGTAGCTAATTTATGGTTTTGCTGTTTAGTTACTATTGTGTTGTCTTTTCAGGAGTCACTGGAGTCTTCTCTGGAGCCAGTTCAGCCAGTTCAGCATCTTCCCATCCAAGTGCACCACAATTACTCAATGCATCAAGACTCGATACTCAGGCCACTGATCTCAATACTCGTAGCTACAGTTGCTATTGGCTATTATATCACTGGCTCTGCACTATGGGGATACCAAACCCGCTGGACAAATTACCGTTACCTCCAATTTCGTTTATTAGGGATGCGTAATTTCACCGAATCAGAGCTCGCGCAATTCACAGGCAAAGATGGCCAGCCAATATATATTGCAATTAATGGTATGGTTTTTGACGTCTCTTCAAAACCGCAACGGTACGGACCCCTTGGAAATTATCGATTCTTTAGTGGACGCGACGCAGCTCGTGCTTTTGCTACTGGATGTTTCAAGGAGGATTTGACCCATGATCTGAGAGGGCTCGATGAAAATATGCTAAAAGCCGTCGAAGGTTGGCAGTCGTTCTTTGCAAACCACCTCGATTATTGGCATATTGGGTATGTTGAGCACCCTCCCTTGACGGGGCCGCCACATCCCCTTTGCGAGGCTGCACGTAGAACAGCTTCATAGATATAGTGCTTTTTGTACATAAGTATGACTATCAACGCATAAATGATCGTTAGTTCGGTAGGCAGCAGTCTTGATGCCAAGGCTAGCTCATTGCAGGCAAGGCTCACAGCTCATTGCTGCCAAAATAGCTCCAAAAGGCGACAAACTTCTCTAGCAGCGCATCTCATAAAGCATAACTCTGCAAAACCTAACTCAAGGACTCAAGTACGCTCGCATTCACAATCGCGGCTCCCTCTGCAGGAACGGTTTCAACCAACGCGTCTTCTGGAGCATCAGGGTACTTGATTGCAAAATATTCTTCCTTGATTGCACGCTTAACCGCATCAACATTAGATTGAGGTACCATATGAATGGTGCACCCGCCAAACCCGGCACCAGTGACACGCGAGCCTGCTGAGCCGGCTCTACGCGCAATCTCACACAACTCATCTACATCTGGGTGCGAATTCTGAAACAAATCACGGGCAGAAGCGTGCGATTGATTAATGAGATCGCCAAACTGTGATACTTTGGTGCCCGACTTCATCAGCTCGCAAAACTCCAAGACGCGTTTTGATTCCTCATAAACATGTACAGATCGGTCCAAGAGTTTGAGTTTCTCAAACTTTACCGGGAACGAGTTGAGGAATTTGGTGAAAAACTGGTCCTCTGCCATTCCCAAGACCTTGGCTGCCTCCTCTTTGGTGTAGTTTGCAGAGCTCAGGTGCTTCTTGGCCAGCTCAGACATTTTTTCCAAGCGCTCAACCGTAACCTCGTCTGATCCAAAGTACGATTCCATCACGCCTCGCAGAGTACCACACTGCAAGTTACCATCCTGAGGGATCTCGAGACCAAGCACTTTGGCAAGAATGTTGGCAGCTACAGATACCTCAACCACACGGAGATTGTATCCAATAGGCGCAGTCTCGTGCTTTACTGCGGGAACGCAAGAGTTTGCCACCAAAAAGGTGAACTTCTCATTGAGCTCAGGGTACGCCATAGGTTCGGCTTTAAGCGCTGGCTTGAAGGAAATCAGCAGGCAGTGGTTAACCATACCGAAAATAGATGCGGCTTGGTCCATGCCACCGGTATTCATGCCGAGCAATTGCTCACAAGTCATGCTCAACTGGGTCAACATCACCTTGCTGATCTGGTCCTGTCCATTAGCAACAAGTGTTGCCAAAGTGCTAGACACAACAAAAGCGGCACTCGAACTGAGCCCACCGCCCGCAGGAACGTCACCGCTAATCACCACATTGAGACCTTTGCGTTGCTGCTTGTTGGTCTGATCAAGATGACGCGAGGCGATGATGAATCCGGCCTTGAAGTAGTTTGCCCATTCTAGCTTGGTGCTATCGATTTCAGTCTTGTTATCCTTGATGCTAAACGTGGTTTCCTTGAACTGAGGGTCCAGGTTAGTGAGGGTGATCTCTGGGGTATCCGTAACCTGGACGCCCATGATGATGTTATTCTCAATTGCCATGGGCAAAACGCTATAATAAGAATAGTCAATGTGATCACCAATGATGTTTGCTCGCCCAGGAGCTCTGACAATAAAATCAGGAGCCGCATGGAAACGTTGCTGGAGGACGGATTTTATCTGCTCGTAACGAGAGACATCGCTAGGATTAATTGTATCAACATGAGGGACAAGTGACATTTCTGCTAAAGGGGATAACAGAGATCGACGTCAAAAATGTTGAGTGAAATATTTCAGGTCTCGATTTGGACCCATTTAACCCCACATTGGCATCGGTGGCGAGACGCACAAGTGTGGCAAATCAGGCAGCCCATAAAACTGGCCAGGATCAACACAACCCCATAAAACTGGCCAGAGAAAAGTTAATTTGTATAGCATAGTCTTAAATCTAAACTAACTACTGCAGCTACATACTGAATTGCGTTCACCCTCTGGAACTTCTCCCAGATATTCTTTGTGCTCAGTATACTCTTCCTCAAATGGCGAGAGTGCCATCTTTGCAACTGCATAGAAAGGTTCCCAATCACCGGTTTGGGCGTGCTCGATAACATCTGCCAAGACCCAGTTCCGCAGCACAAAGTGAGGGTTGACAGATTTCATCAATTGCATTCTTGCTTCATCATCCGAGTTTTCACGCTCGAGGCGAGCAACATAAAGGTGGAGCCACGCCTCAATCTCATTGGCAGCGTCCTTGGTTGATTTTAAAGGCTTGTATCCGCGTTTCTGGGTTACAAGAGGCATAACATCGGGGAACTCGCCGCCAGTGAAAAACTTGTACCCAGAAAGGGTTCTGAAGAACATGTTATAGTCGATTTCACAGGAATCAAGTAATCGTAAGAGTGGCTGCACTAAATCCTCTCCATCCTCAGATTCAGCGCTCCTAAGACCTAGTCGTTTTCGCATGGTATCAAGGTACCCCTCTTTATACGAGGTTTCAAACTCTTCTCCCACTCCCATGATAAGTTCAGTGGCAAGCTTGGCGATTTGTTGTCGCTGCTCAACTCCTGTAGCACCGTTAGCGATAAAGTCGTCATTATCCACGTCCGCGCCGGCGCCTATAAGCTCGCCCAGAGCCTCGCCTAATCGCACACAATTCCACCACACCATCACTGGTGCGTTGCGGAACCCATATCGGTTCTCTGAATCGTCATGGTTTGGGGTGAATCCAAAATCAAACGTATCCATAAACGCAAACGGGCCATAGTCGATGCTAAGACCAAGAACGCTAGTGTTATCTGTATTCAGGACACCATTAAGGAACCCGTAAGCTTGTGTTTTGCTTATCATTGCTGCATTTCGGAGGCAAGCCAAGCGCCAGAATTCAAAGTAACGATTCCGGCCATTCTCGACATCTGTACCCTGTTTAACTTGCGGGTAGAAGCGATCGATGCAATAATCGGCAAGGGTACGTAGGCCCTGACGGTCTTGGCGTGAGTTGTAAAGCTCAAAACTGCCAAATCGGACCCAGCTCTCGGCAAATCGTGCCACAATTGCGCATGATTCGCGTGTCTCGCGGCGTGCGTAGGTCTCGGGAAGTTCAGTGAGGGCAAGGGCGCGAGTAGTAGGTATTCCTAGTGCATTGACAGCCTCTGAAGCCAGAGCTTCTCGAATACTACTCCTCAGCACTGCTTTACCATCCGCGAATCGAGAATATGGCGTCAGCCCAGCCCCCTTGAGCTGTAATTCATAGGTTTGGTTGTTATGCTCGAGCTCGAATAGAGAAATGGCTCTTCCATCACCCAATTGACCTGCCCAGTTACCAAATTGGTATCCGGAATAGTTTTGTGCATACGGATAAAGCCCCGTAGCTTCATCCTGAGGAAACGATGAGCCGGCCATCACCTCAGCAAACTCGGGCGAATCTGTATTTTCTAGCCCCAATGTCTTCACCGCAGCGGGTGATACCCATCGCAAAATTGATTTCTCCCGTCGTTCCGGCGCTACAAAGGTGTAACCACCCTTGACGAGCCGTTGCTCTCGTACTTTGAGGGAGCTCTTGGCAATCTCAATGGTTTGCACTTCTTTATCTGGGGAAATATATTTTGTAAACTTGCAAGGACGTGCTTTAAACATTTGTGGAGGTAGATAAGTGGGGAGCCAGTTCCAGTAAGTCCTTTAGTCTTATAGGTCTCTAGTAGGGTCTTTTAGCAGGGTCTTTAGTGGTCTAGGGTCTTTAGTGGTCTGTAGTAGGGTCTTTAGTGGTCTATAGTAGGGTCTTTAGTAGGGTCTTTGCTAGGGTTCTGAGTGGAGTCCATAGTAGAGTCACCAGTAGAGTCACCAGTAGGGTCCCTATCAGGGTCCATAGCACTATGTGCCCAGAGTCTGGCCGTCTTGAGTAGCCACTGTCGCCACCCCTGGAGTCAAAGAACCGACCGTCACGCCCTTTTACTTCTGAAATGCCGGTGATAACATCTTTACTAGATACAGATCTCTATAAACTCACAATGCAAGCAGTTGTTGTGAGCAAATACAGCGATGCCAATGTAGAGTACCTGCTCACGAACCGCACAGTCGACAAGCATCTCACCCGTGAAGCGGCCGATTGGATCCGCGATGAAATCAATTCAATGGAATCACTCCGGTTCTCAAATGAGGAGCTAGAGTTCTTGGCCACCGCTGTCCCGTTTTTGCCCGCAAGCTACCTCTCGTACCTCAAGACGTTCAAGCTTGATCCTCGTTCTCAAGTCAATGTAGAGTACACGAACGACTTGACTATCACCGTTAAAGGACCGTGGAGAGATACAATTCTCTATGAGATCCCCATTCTGGCAATTGTGTCTGAGGCGTACTTTAAGTTTGTGGACACAAACTGGAACTATCAGGGTCAAGTTGAACTGGCTAAATTCAAGGCAAAGGCTCTGGACGAGTCGGGATGCCGCTTTAGTGAGTTTGGAACCCGCCGCCGCCGATCTCTCAAAGCCCAGCAGCTTGCTATCGAGGGAATTTTGGAGGCCGCAAAGGAGAGTGCTGCTGCTAATTTTATAGGCACCTCGAATGTGTTTTTTGCCAAAAAGTATGACCTGAGGCCTGTTGGTACCGTTGCCCACGAACTTATGATGGGCATTGCCGCCTACCATGACGACTTTAAGAATGCCAACTTGATCGCTATGAACGACTGGCTCGAGACTGTTGGCAAGGAAAACGCTGGGTTTGCTTTAACCGACACATTTGGGACCCCGAATTTTCTCCAGGTTTTTACCAAGCCTTATACTGACTATTACGCGGGAGTCAGACAAGATTCTGGTGACCCTGTGGAGTATACACGGATGGTGAGCAAACACTATAAATCACTGGGATACGCACACAACGAAAAGCAGATTCTTTATAGTGATTCGCTCAATTTGGAGCTGTGTGTCCGGTATAAACAAGCCGCAGAGTCAGTTGGCCTCAGGCCGAGTTTTGGAGTGGGCACATTCTTCACCAATGACTTCAAGACAGCGAACGGTGATGAATCAAAGCCTCTCAACATTGTCATGAAGCTGCGTACACTCGACGGAAAGCAGTGTGTAAAGTTGAGCGATAATGTCGGTAAAAACATGGGCGATGCCGACGCGGTACAGACTGCAAAACAACATGTGGGATACCATAATAGTGTTGAGACTATTGATGAGGCTAAACGCTGGTAATTAGAGTACATGTGTGTAATGTTATATATAGAGCTTTGAAGTAAGAAGAATGGCAAGAGCGTTCAAGTTTTGACGCGATCGGGTTATGGTTATTCCAGCAGCACTGTCACTACAGCACTGATAATTCGCAAAGTTAGCTACCATTCAGCTATTACTTGTAAAATGACCATCCCCGAGTCGTAACCACCCGAGAGCCTGAGCTTATGGGCCTTTTGGGACGCTAGGACGGGTCGACAAGTCTCACCCAAAACAAAAACTTGTAAAGGCGATCAGAACCCCAATATACCGCTCAGTCAACGACACCACCTCCATCCATACGACTCAGTATCTACAAATAAGGCACCAGAATGCCGATATAATATGCATGGACCAATATTCACATCGGGCAGCACGTGACCCTTATCGATAGTGACCCACATTGCTTCTCCAATTTCGTTCGTTCAGTCTTGTACATTAGAAGCTTAGGTGGTTATCCGAGCATTAGGGGTTTTTAAATTAGGGTTCTCGAAAGCATATACGCTATGGCACATACACTAGCTGCTCTAGTAACTGGACCCTACCGGCTAAGGAGATTCGTGGTAGCTTTGAACTTGATCTAGCCTAGGAGCTCTTGTGAGTTGAAGAGTATAGGCAATCAAGTGGAAAGGATCCGTTCTTTTTGATAACCCGAGGAATTTAACCACGCCCAGTTTATTCCAAACAGGATCTTGAGAAGATTGGTCTTGTAACAAGTCTTTCTCCGGCCTGTGCCTAGTCTTGAGTAACAGCCGTATGTATCAAAAACGGCAGAGCTGAAATTATCTGGCCTTCCACTAGCACCCGATCCAAACTCTAGCTTCATCCACTCTATTTACATCCACTCTAGTTACATCCACTCAGTGCCCACTCTCGACGCCTGCATTCTAATCATCTAAACTAACCCAAATCCAATAATTCTAAACCATCTACTCAAGCTTAACCTCCAATCGCTTATGGTAGCACCCGAGTAACTTCCAGATTTGTCAAGAAGGCTCCGCCCAGAAATGTACACATCCCAACTACATTTGTCAGACGGGTCCGTCCTCAGAAGCTTTCTTTCCAGCTTGTTATTTATTTGAAGCTTTTGCGTCTACCTGTCTATTATTTATTGAAATGAACCATCTATCGAGTTTTGGATGGGACGATACGATCCGCCCCCAGCGGCTGTCGCCGAGCCCCACACCGCACTGCGAGTCCAACAAACGGAAAAGGTCGCGCGAGTCGGGCGACTCCGGCTTTGACCCCCAATGCGCTTCTCCTCGCCGAATGGCAGTCAAGAAACAAAGAAGCCACGCCCGCCCGGCCCAAGCGGTTCCCGTGCGTCGGCGCATCGAGGGCCTTAGCCACCAGCAATTGTTTGAGCTGGTAGAGTCGCTTTGCGAGCACAACCCACAGATCCACTCGCAGGTGGCCCGCATAGCACCGCAAATCACTGTTGAGTCGGCAATCACCTCCCTCAAGCACTACTTGAACCGCATCTCGGAGGCAATGCCATACTCTTCAGACTCTAGACCCAGCGACTATGGCTACCTGCGGGTCCAACCCCTTTTGCATGACTTTTTTGTCGCTTTGGCCGATTATACCACGGCGCTTCTCCCCCCTCATGAAGAATCCCTCCACCGGTCGCTTGAGTTTCTAGATCTGGCCACCGACCTGGTCCACCAAGTACCCGAGTGGGAAAGCCAGACAAACAATTTTCTCAAGGATAGGGCATACGGAGAGCTTGCTATGGCGTGGCATACTTGCTTGCAAACGCTTGTCGAACGTGGTGCCATGGTCAGGTTCGATACCGATGCCCGGCTCGCTTATCACGCACAACAGTCTGATGGCCGTATGGTCGTTCAGAACCCCAGCGAGCCAGTATTGAGTATCGCACCTATGCAGAGTGTCGTTGCTTGATCCTATATACATATGTATTTGAGTAGTTATGCGAGTCTAAAGTAGCGGGCTAAAGGTGAGGGAGCGGCTCGAGAATCGACTCGAGAGTCGGCTCGAGAGTCGGCTCGAGTGTGAAGCCTCGCGCTTTTCTACAAAGTCCACTCTACAAAGTTTGAAAATGGCTCCAAGTTGCAAGTTATCGCTAGCTCAATAACTGGCTGTGCGCCTAATAATCTTCGCCCCTACTGAGTACTTCTTTGCAAGTAGGACGCAAAATGAGTGTATGTTCATACTGAGCAGTAAAGCTTCCAGGTGAATCCATCAAGGGTGGGTATGCTTGCACCACACCAGTCCTGCACAGGTTGTTGAGAGCCAGCAGATACTTCTCCTGACCGATTTTATCGAGGTACCGCCTACAAAAGGGCAGTGTACCAAAAGTCTTGGAGATGGTGCTCCGTAAACTTTTGGCGCTCTGAAGCGCGAGCGGGATGCTTGAAACGTTATCATTCATGGCATAATGAGAGCATTCGCCTTCTTCGAGCACAAGACCCCTGCCAGTGGAGCAGAAAGTCTCGATAGCGAATACCTCGCCCTCTTCCATTTTAGTTTGGTCTTCGGACTTGACAATAGGTACAGATTTACCACCATGGATACGGTAGGGGTTAATATTGTGACCGTTGAGGTTACGGATACACTTGATAGGGAGAGTCTTGCCATCAATCTCAGCTTCGTAACTTTCCATTACTTCTTGGATAGCAGCGCCAATATCACCCAGTCGCACATCGATACCTGCTTCTTTGATACCGGTATTGGTGGCATCTTTGACTGCTTTAAGGATTTCATCATAGACAGGATCAAATGTCATTGTGAACGCAGAATCAATGATGTGGCCATTTACCTGAACACCGAAATCGACCTTCATGATATCCTTTTCTTTCAAGACAGTAGTGTCGCCCTTATTGGGGGTATAATGAGCAGCGCAATCATTGAGACTGAGGCCGGTGGGGAACCCTTGACCGGCAGCCTTCCAGGTTTCGCCCTCGGCGAGTGCTTGCACACCATTCTCAATCAGATCAGCAATCTCAATCATTGTCATGCCGGGCTTGATTGTTCTTTGCGCATACTGACGGACTTGACGGTGGGCCTCAGCAGCACGGCGTAGGTCCTGGTACTGCTGCTGATGGTTGAGTTCCTCGGCTTTGCACTCTGCCGAATCTTTGCGGCCAGCAGCGTTCGATGTGGTTGCGCCATAGTCTTGAATCTCGCCCTCTGGATAGTTGCCATTGGGGAACAACTTGGTGATTCCGACTGTGGGGGGTTCGGTTTGGGTCTTCTTTTTCTTTTTGTTGTTCTTCTTCTTTTTCTTCTTCTTGGCCCCCGCATCTTCAACCGAAACATCGGCTGCAACAGGCAGATCCTTGATTTCTAGTTCGTCCACTTTTTCACTCAGCGACATGTCAGATGGGATCGGTCGGAGGGGCGTGCCGTGGAGGACTCTGGGGTCATTGAGGACCAATAACTAGTGATTTGTGTAAAGTACATTTAATCTATAAACTCAAGGTGTCTCTCTGTATTACTCTGTCTTGACTTTGGCAATCCGATTATTGATACGGGTATAGAAATCAAAAACCAGAATCATGGGGATAATAAATGTAGGCAAATATACAAAAAACAAATTGATGCGATCTTTTGGTGGGAGATCTAGCAGGCACACTTCTCCTAGGCAGGCTAGAGTGGTGCAAGCAGCCTCAACTCCATATATCAAGGTAGCTGCCCAAACTCGAGGATTCCCAGCACTCAAATCATAAGCTGCCCAGATAAAATACGGTACCTGGAACAGAATCTCCAGCCACACAAACGTCTGTAGCCAAACGGGCCTAGAGGCGAATAGAATGTCGTTGTTGGACCGAATGTGAAAATCGGCCAGCCGTTGCTGCCAGGTGCTAACGAGGTATGAGGGAAGTGCAATCCATGAATCAATTGCAAGAGAGATAAAAGTATGAACTACAAAGTAAATAGCGTACACTCTATCGCGTTTGAGAATTTGCTGTGTCATGAGCAGTGCGTAGGGACCAATAGACCGTGATGAGACTTTGATCTGGGGAGAAAAAAATATACACTTATCAATAGGTCAGCTAATTAGTTGAGCCATATGTGATTTTGCATTGCCAAGCATATACATACCTCATAGGCACCTTCACAAGCAGAAGCCACTGCCTTGCACAGTGCCTTCATACCTCTTTCTACAACACTGGCTCACAAGTAGCTCGCTGTATAATTATACTCAATTGTTCTTACTATACTAATACATTCAAAATACTCAACAGCAGCGGCAGCCCTTCTTCTTGTCAGGAGAAGCAACGTCTTCACCTTCTTTGCCTGCATGCTTGCCAGGAGCGCCCTTGACATTTGCAGCGGCAGCAGCGGCTCCAGAAGATGTAATGCCTTGAGTATGGCCGTCAGCTTGAGCAGCCTGGATAACTTCTTCGTGCATCTCCTCTACCTTCTCTTTATCAATAGGAGGGCCCTCAAGTGCAGAACCATCACCACCAATCTTTTCCTTCCCTTGTTGAAGAACATTAGTGGGGATGTAGTCGGGAGCATTGGTATCAACGGCCTGGTGAGCTTTGGTACCGGTAGCCGCCTTGTTGTTTGCGTCTACACTCGCACCAGTAGCGGCAGTGCTAGGGCGGGTATCCTTGGTTGCACCTGTAGAGGCAGAGCCGGAGCTAGTGACTGCGGGGGCACCAGTATTCTCAACACCATCACTGACGGGCACGACTGCTTTAGTGGCAGGGGTAGCGGCAACAGCCTCAGTAGTTGGCTTGTGCTGGGTGGTAGGAGCAGCAGTCTGACGTTTACCAATAGTGCTCTGAGAAGAAACGGAATCGGTATCATTGGCAGCACGACTACCAAGAGCACCAGCACCAATAGCACCGGCCGTGGCACTGTGGTGGCCACCATGATGGGTTCCATGGGGCTCAGGAGATCCATAATCAATAGCGTCCTCAAAGTCAGTCTCACCGGATGTACCATACGACTCCTTCGAGTGGCGGCGGTTGTCGCTGGTCTCATTAACAGGAGCAAATCTTCCCTGAGGAATGCCGGAAACAGTGGCGTGAGAATCGGGCACAGGAGCAGTACGAGAATCCAAAGAGCGGACAGAAGCCTGAGAGTCAGGTGCACGCTGGAGATGAGGAGCAACAAGACCACCGGCAGCAGCACCACCGGCTACACCGGCCCCAGTGTGGGAGTGGGAGTGGTTGGGCACATTGGAGTGGGGACCAGTTTCAGTCCCAATTGACTTTGAAGGGGCATTAGCAGACTGGATACCATCAGTAACAATAGGTTTACTAGTAGACTGAGTGGAGCCAACAGTGGGGCCAGCAGTAGAGCCAGTAGAGCCGTGACTGGTAGAGCCGTAGCTAGTAATAGGGCCGTGACTAGTAGAGCCGTGACCAGTAGAGCCGTGGCTAGGACCAGTAGAGCCGTAGCTAGCAGTAGGGCCGTGGCTAGTAGAGCCGTGACCAGTGGAGCCGTGGCTAGTAGAGCCGTGGCTAGGACCAGTAGAGCCGTAGCTAGCAGTGGGGCCGTGGCCGGTAGAACCAATGCCAACAGCGCCAGCACCAACACCAGCAGCGCCAGGATGGCCAAACTCGGTCTGATACTTCTCACTCTTGGCTGCGGGATCCAAAGTCTTGTAGTCGCCTCTCTGCGCCGGCTCGGCACCAAACTTAGTGTCGTGAACAGGAACAGTGGGGTCGTCCTTATGTCCATGAGCATCATACTTTTTGTTGGAACCACCCTCAAATCCACCAGAAACGGGATATCCAGTAGCGTCAGTCTCTCTACCCTTTACACGATCACTATAATGGCTGAGACCTGCGGCGCCAAGCGCACCGGCACCGGCAACACCAGCACCGATCTCCTTGGAGTTGTGGCCACCAACATTGACATTAGTTTTGCCAATATGATCCTGAGCAGTCTTGGAGTGCTTGGATACTTGCTCACCTAGACCGGCATGGTCGAGGCTATCGAACTTGGAAGCCAATCCCTGCTTTGGAGGAGCAGCAAACTCAGTATCATGAACAGGTACGGCAGGGTCACCCTTACGACCATGAGGGTCATATTTCTGAGAAGACCCACCTTCAAAGTCACCAGAAACAGGAGCGCGGGTGCTAGACGAGGTATTGGGGCCAGTTGCCGTGCTATGTTTAGCATGCTCGGCACCAGCAAACTCGGTATCATGCACGGGGACAGCAGGATCGCCTCTAGGGCCATGAGGATCATATCTCTGAGTGGAGCCACCTTCGAAATCGCCAGAAACAGGAGCACGAGTTGTGCTAATACCAGAACGGGAGCTCACGCCAGTGTCAACATTGTGTTTGGCTTGCTCAGTAGCAAAGTGAGCATCATGCACAGGTACGGCAGGGTCACCCTTGGAACCATGGGGATCATATTTTTGAGTACTCACACCTTCAAAGTCACCAGAAGTAGGGGCAGAGGCACCACTGGAGCTCTGGTTGGCATTCTTCACCCGGTCACCGTATTTGGAAAGGCTTGCGGCACCAAGAGCACCAGCGCCAGCAACACCAGCGCCAATCTCCTTGGAATTGTGACCACCAATGTTCAAGTTGCTCTTACCAATGTGTTCTTGGGCAGTCTTAGAGTGTTTGGAAACCTGGTCACCAAGGCCAGCGTGGTCAAGACTATCGAACTTGGAAGCCAAACCTTGCTTGGGGGGAGCTGCAAACTCAGCATCATGAACGGGGACAGCAGGATCACCTTTACTTCCATGAGGATCATACTTTTGGCTGTGACCTCCCTGGAAATCACCAGAAACAGGGGCACTAGACCCAGTCAGACCACGAGAGTCTCCAGTAAGTTTGGTTTCATGAACAGGGACACCTCTGGAGCCATGAGCATCGTATCTTTGGGTAGACCCCCCTTCAAACGCGCCAGCAACAGGATCGCTGGGCTTCACCTCACCAGTAGCAAATTCGGCACCATGAACTGGGACCTGGCCTTCATTCTTGTTCCCCATAGGGTCATAGCCACCTTTAGAGAAGCCATGACTCGAAGTGGGATGACTAGAAGTAGAGTGAGTAGACTGACCAGTAGAACCATGAATAGAGCGATCAGTAGTACCGTGAGTAGTGTCAGAAGAATGGTGCACATGGGGCTTCACATCACTGGTAGCAAACTCAGCACCATGAACGGGAACCTGACCTTCGTTCTCGTTGCCAAGAGGATCATAGCCGTCCTTCGAAAAGCCATGGCTAGAAGTAGGGTGAGTAGAAATGTTGGCAGAGCGACTGGTGGAACCATGGTTAGTGCTAGTAGATTGATGCTCATGAGGATGAGTAGAGCCAGTGGAGTGGTGCACATGAGGTTTTACTTCGCTAGTAGCAAATTCGGCGCCATGGACAGGAACTTGACCCTCGTTTTTGTTGCCAAGAGGATCGTAACCACCCTCAGAGAAGCCATGACTAGAAGTGGGATGGGTAGAGCGGTCAGTGGAGCCATGAGTAGCGCTGGCAGAGTGGTGAACATGAGGCTTGACCTCGCCAGTAGCAAACTCAGTACCATGTACAGGAACCTGGCCTTCATTTTGACTGCCGAGAGGATCGTAACCATCTTTAGAAAAGCCATGACTAGAAGTAGTTTGAGTAGAACCATGAGTAGAGCGATCAGTAGTGCTAGCAGAGTGGTGCTCAAGAGGATAAGCAGAAATGTTGGCAGAACGATCAGTAGTACCACGTGTAGCACTAGTAGAATGGTGCTCATGAGGCTTCACTTCACTGGTAGCAAACTCAGCGCCATGAACTGGGACTTGACCCTCGTTCTTGCTTCCAAGAGGATCATAGCCATCCTTAGAATAGCCGTGACTAGATGAGGGATGAGAATGAGTATTACCATGGCTGGAATTGGGCTCACGACGGGTAGTGTCATCTTTAGCACCGGCAAAAGTCTTGGAATAATCAGAAGTAGTACCAGAGTGGCCAGTAGTGTTAGAGTAGTCAGTAGAGCTAGAATGGCCAGCAGTGTTAGAGTAGTCAGTAGTACCAGAGTGGCCAGTAGCAGAGTGGCCAGTAGTAGAGTGGCCAGTAGTAGAGTGGCCAGTGGTAGAGTGGCCAGTAGTAGAGTGGCCAGTAGCGCCAGTGTAATCAGTGGTGCCTGCGTGAGAGCTGGTATGGCTGCTGGAGTTGGAACCCTCACGACCGTCACTAGTCAGACCAGTTTTAGCAAGCAAAGCAGCGCCGGCACCGACAACGGCAGCACCAGCACCAGCAGCTAACCCGGTAGCAGTATTACTCCAAGAAGACTCATCGTTCTTGGGAATTTCCTGAGAAGAGGGGCCAGTGAACGACGTATCAGCGGCAGTTCCAGAGGAAGTATTGAGCTTGGCGGTATCAACACTCGCAGTGGAAACGCTACCGGGATCGACCAAATTGCGATGCAAGTTCCGGCTGGATCCAGTAGCATCGTCTTCAACGCTAGAAGTATCAATGGAAGATGCACTGGAAATCTCGCTAAACATACCAGAGTTACGGGGACCTTCAGACTCAATGCCGTGCACGGGAACTGCAGACTCACCCTTACGGCCATAAGGATCATACTTTTGAGAGGAGCCGCCATCGTACTCCCCTGTAGTAGAGCTCAAATTAGCATTAGCGCTAGTGTTGGAACTCTTGAGCTTGGAATCATAAACAGGTCCAGTTCCAGTGGTGTCGAGGCCTGGAGTAGAGTATTTCTGAGAAGATCCACCCTCAAACTGGCCAGGAACAGGAGTACCGGTCACCTTGGCATCGTTACCTGACTTGGAAAGATCGCTGGATTTACCAAGAGCTTGGTAAGTCTGGTTGCTGTTGCCTTTAAGCGCGCCAGTATCACGTGTAGAATCAAGAGTACCATGAGAAGGAGCAGGAACAGCGCCGCTAGCAGTACCATAGTGAGGACCCGAAGTGCCTGCGGAACCATAAGAAGCGGGCTCAGTAGTGTTAGAGGCACCTGAGACGCCAGAAGTACCATAGTTTCCAGTAGTAGCACTAGTAGTAGCAGAAGAACCTGTGGCGCCAGTAGTAGTACCAGCAGTGGCAGATCCTCCGTAGTTGCCATAAGAGCCAGCGACTTGACCCTCATCTGCACCGCCTAATGGGTTATAACTCTCCTGACGGGGCGCCGAAGAATCCTTGTTAAAAGCAGCACTAGCAGCAGCACCTGCGGCAGTATTGTGGGCTGAGCCGTGCACGATCTTGGGACCGCCAACGACATAGGTTTGGTGACCAGTGGAGCTAGTTGACGGATTGTAGCCAGAAGAGGTAGCAGCGCCGGTGTTGTGGCCAGTGGAGCCTATAGAACTAATGTTGCGGCTAGTGGCGCCAGTTGCACCAGTATTGTAACCAGCAGACGAAGCAGTTTTGTAGCCATCAGATGAACCAGTGTTGTAGCCGGTAGCACTATTGAGAGCAGTACTAGAACCTGTATTAGAGTACTGAGAAGAAGTATCGTCACGAAGTCCAGGAGAACTATCACGAGTACTCGTAGATGCAGCACCAATACCAGCAGCACCAAGAGCGGCAGCGCTGGCAGTAGCGACGTTAACCCCGGAACCAGTGGGTGCACCAGCACCTGTAGCAGCAGTTGAGCTGTTGACATTGCCGGACTGGATAACAGAGTTGCGCTTCTTCTTGTTGTTCTTGGGAACCTTCTTGGCGGCAACGGTACCTTGAGCAGCAGAAACAGGGCCCAAATTGGCCTGAGAAGGCTTGGGACTCAAGGGATCAGGGCCTTCAACAGCATTCGGCTGAATATCCCAAATATCTTCCGCGTATTGGTTGATAGCACGATCAGAAGAAAAGAAGCCCATCCTGGAAACGCTATTGATAGACTTGGTAATCCAGGCCTCTTGATCTTTAAAGTCCTCGTCAATCTTACTCTGGGTATTGATATAGGAATCAAAGTCGGCATTAACAAGATAATAGTCACCGTGGTGACGAATCGAATCCAACAAAGAAGAAAACTGGCTAGGCTCACCAAATACACCAGAATCAATAGTTTCAAATACCTTAGCGAGCTTATCGCTGAGTTCAACGCGGCCCTTGGTCTCCTCACGGACCTCATCAACAGACTCAGACAAATGGCCAAAGTAGTAAATGTTCTCCTCGCCAATCTCGCGACCAATCTCGATATTGGCACCGTCCACAGTACCGATAATTAAACCTCCGTTCAAGACAAACTTCATATTGGATGTACCAGAAGCTTCAGTACCAGCAGTAGAGATGTGCTCAGAGATGTCACTAGCAGCCACCAAGATTTGAGCCTTTGAAACATTGTACTCCTCAATATAAACAACCTTGAGATACTTGTTCACGTCGGGATCAGCAGCAATGGTCTTGCCAACCGAGTTAATGAGCTTGATAATGAGTTTAGCGGCATAATAACCTGGAGCACTCTTACCGCCAAAAATAAACACACGTGGAGCCAAGAGGCTGCGCTGCTCGGGAGTCAAACTCTTAATGTAGAGGTAACGGTAAACAATACCAAACAAGTTGAGCTGCTGGCGCTTGTACTCATGGATACGCTTCACTTGGATATCAAACAAGCTAGTGGGATCAATCTCAATGCCCGGGTTCTGGCTCTTGATAAGCTCGATAAGACGTACTTTATTGTCCTGCTTGACCTTAACCCATTGCTTGCGGAACTCGGCATCCTTGGCGTATTCGGCAATGTGCTGAAGCTGGTCCAAGTCTTTGATAAAGCCGTAACCGCCCAACTTGTTAGCAATAAGAGCGGCCAACTCAGGATTAGCTTCAAGCAACCAACGGCGAGGTGTAATACCATTGGTGATATTGGTAAAGTGCTCCTCACCAAAGATCTTGACAAAATCGGCAAAAATGGTGGTCTTGATCAAGTCAGAGTGGAGCTCAGCAACACCATTGACCTTGTGGCTGGCAATGACCGCGAGATAAGCCATGCGGACCTGTTTGGGGGTAGATTCCTCAATAAGAGAAACACGGGACAGCAGACCTTCATCACCGGGGAATTTAGCTCCCACATCCTTGAGGAAAAAGTAATTGACATTGTAGATAATCTCCAAGTGGCGAGGGAGCAAGTTGCCCAAGATATCAACGCCCCACTTCTCCAATGCTTCGGGCATCACGGTATGGTTGGTGTAGGCAAAGGTGCTGGTAGTAATAGCCCACGCCTCGTGCCAATCGAGACCTTCTTTATCAACGAGCAAGCGTAAAAGCTCGACAATTGCCAAGGTAGGGTGAGTATCGTTGAGCTGAATGGCGCAAGAATCAGCAAACTCGCTCCAAGGTTTGTTTGTCTTTTTGAAACGACGCAAAATGTCAGCCAACGAGGCCGCGACCCAAAAGTATTGCTGCTTAAGGCGCAGCTCTTTACCCTCGTAAAAGTTGTCGTTGGGATACAAGACGGCGGAGATTGTGCTGGCATCGACCTGCTCGGAAACAGCGTCAGCATAATCGCCTTCATTGAAACGGGCAAAGTCAAATTGAGAGCTAGGCTCGGCCTGCCACAGACGCAAGGTGTTGACGTTTTTGGTGTCGAAACCGGGCACGAGGAAATCATAAGCCTTTGCCTCTACAAGATCGCCACCGATCCAAGATTTCTTGCCATCGTTATTCTCGACGCGTCCATAAAACATGACATCAAAGGAAACCTCTGGTCTGGGGATTTCCCATGGGTTGCCGAAATCGAGCCAAGTATCGGGGAACTCGACTTGAGCACCATCAACGATTTTCTGGCGGAAAATGCCATACTTGTAGCGAATACCATAGGCCCAAGCGGGGTAATCCAGAGTACAGAGCGAGTCAACAAAGCAAGCGGCCAAGCGGCCCAAACCACCGTTTCCAAGGCCGGCATCGGGCTCGCGCTCGACTACATCCTCAAACTTGAAGCCGAAATCATCAAGACCCTGCTTGAGGTTCTTCTCGAGACCCAAATTGAGCGCTGCATTGTCAAGGGCGCGGCCCATCAGGTATTCGAGGGAGAGATAATAAACGCGCTTGGGGTCATCCAAGGTTTGCTTTTGCTGAGTACGATTCCAACGCACAATCAAGGTATCGCGCAACGAGCGGGCAGTTGCCTGGTAGGCCGCCAGAGTATCACAGTTGAAGAGCGAACGGCCAAGAGTGGTTTCGACGTTGCGCACAAACTCAGACTCAAACTGGTCAGAGGACTCAATGGGCTGCACGCTATACTTTTTCCACTTTTGGCGGCGGTCAAGAGGAATCACATCATCGATATACTTGAGCTCGCGGGGAGTGATTCCAGAGAGCCCTCTACGATGCGAGCGGGAGACTGAGCTTCTACGACTGGACGAAGCATTAGTAGTAGGAACACTACTAGTTGTTTGCTCAGACATAATTTTACAATCAGTTGGGATGAAGAAGTTATAAGGGTGCAACTACAAGAGTAGCTATACCTGCGTGGGTTAGGGCGCAAGGGCATGTATCTGCTGGATCCGGGTGACGGCTCTTGCTGTTGAACGCGAGGTAGAATTCTGTATTCCCGGCAAATTTTTCGCCAGATTAACTGCGTAGGTACCTCTAAACTAGATAGCTTAACCTCTCCGGTTCCCCCACGGCCCACCATCGTCTGCTTCTCTGCAGGGGAACTGCCAAATCGGTATGCAGCAATATGCGAGCAGATGCATCCCACCCGCATTGCCCTTTTTTGTTGTTGGTTCACGCAAGTTTCCACTACGGCACCCAAGCTATCCCATGGCCTTTGTTATTGCTTGACCCTTGCTCTACGCACTTGAAAACTTTATCACGATAGACCCGATCAAGGCCCCAGCAACCTGAACCTGCCAATTGAGGCTGGAACGCAATGCCCCAACCTGGAATACTGATGACCAAAAGTTTCACATAGCACCGCAGCAAGCCACGGGAACAAGGTGGACAGGAATGGGCAGATTAGTAGGGAATCTATCGAGGAGAATGTATCCACTTCCCCAGCGATTTCTGAATACATGATTACGCGGGTCTTGACTTTGCAGAGTCAACCCATGATCAAGAGGCTGGGACAGTACCAGATCTTTGCACTCTATAGAAATTTAATCTAAAGCCCCGTGCGTAGATTGTGAATAGCATTCACCCCAACTGTGGATGTCATGAACTAAACGCAACACCCTCTACTATGCCTTTGTTGTTCAAATATAATTCAATTGCAACTTAAAATTACAAAAAGTACGTGTCATAACTCATAAGAAATAAATAAAGTGTGTGGCCAGGAGCGAGCGCAGAAACTAGAGCGGTACTGGGGGCAGCGAGCTGTAACTCTCCATAGTGGAGCAGCTCACCAATCAAACCATAAAGCTCTCGCCGCATCCGCACTCACCTTTAGAATTTGGGTTATTGAAAACAAACCGGGAAGCGAGCTTATCGTCGACCCAATCCATTTCGCTGCCAATGACGCTGAATAGTGCCTTGGAGTCAATCAGCACTTTGACATCATCCTGCACAACTTCTTCATCAAATTTGCCCGGTCTGTCAACGTACTCAAGGTTGTACGTAAGTCCCGAGCACCCTCTGTTCCGCACCCCAATGCGGATAAGCCGAGGGGTAGGGCCGTTCAAGAGTGCGCGCAAGTGTTCGACGGCGGTCGGAGTCAGTGTGATAGCGGCCTTGCGGGGCTTGAGCACACGACGCTTGCGTACTGGTGCCTCGGTTGTGGGGGTGGTAGCGGCCTGCTTCTGCTGCTGCTGCTGCTGCGGCTTCTGTTCGGGCACATGCTGTGGTGGCCGAATGCCGGCATTCTCACCAACAGTCAGGCGGTGTGTGGCCCATGGCCGGGCAGGTTTAGTGTGCATGAGTCTAGTTGCAAGAGGAGTTCGAGTCACTGTGCGAAGCATCATCTGAGTGGTGTGAAACTGTATTGTGACTGTTGGAGTCAGATACTTGGTTATATATTATAAATGATTATGTAATCATGCGCGCAAAATGTCTACACGGTGATTGGTCAAATGGGTGTTCTCCACACTAGTCAACACAAGAGCTCTGGTTGGCTGGAGTTTTCCGGGGTGTCGCAGATGGTAGCTGTGTATTTCGCCTTTTGGCCGGCAAAAAGAGTTTGCGTTTACAAAATCTTTTGCCGCATGAGATTGCATGAGATTGCACTGTGCTGTTATCTTTTTCATCAGATCAGAAATATCAACCCTAATCTAAAATATGTATACAATGGCTCACTGGACAGACTGCCTCGTTTAGAGCGAGTTAACTAGGCAGGCCTCTATAACATACGTATTATGATGGGCAGCACGCTGATTGTGTATGGAAAGTTGAGACGGCAACGGTCTACGCAAACGGTCCACGCAAACAGCAAGAAAAATAAGGTTTCAACGTTCACCTGATTTATTCAATCTCGACTGTAGCCTTGCGCAGCCATTCTGCATCTTGTTCACTCAAATGAGGCTCCAGCTCACGACGAACAGTGCTGCTATATGCATTGACCCACTTTTTCTCAGCAGTCGTCAGAAGCTTTGCGTCAATCATATTCAATGCTAGAGGTGCCAGTGTGATTGTTTCTAGGCCCAGATACTTTTTCCCGGCAAAATTATACTTTGTCTCCCTCTCGGTAACGATCACGAGGTTTTCGATGCGAATACCAAACTTGCCGTCCTCATAATACCCAGGCTCGTTCGAGATAAGATTACCTGGCTGCAATGTCGCTTTGGCCCATGCTGCAGTACCAAACCCCACGGGAGGCTCGTGAACGTTGAGGTAGGCGCCAACGCCGTGCCCCGTACCATGGCAGTAGTCGAGTCCATATTGCCACAGATGCTGCCTTGCAAACGAGTCAAGTTGGGTTCCGTTAGTTCCTGTAGGAAACACCATCGATGCCAGTCCTATGTGGCCCTTGAGGACAAGTGTATAAGCCTCGATTTCAGTGGCAGAGGGCTGGCCGAAATGAACAGTACGCGTGGTATCAGTAGTACCGTGCGTAAATTGGCAGCCTGTATCGAGCAAGTATACCTGTTGCCTATTCAAAGATACCTGGCCGTTAGGACTGGGCTTGTAGTGGATAATAGCGGCATTTGGCCCCACACTAGAAATTGTTTCGAAAGAGTTGCCCTGGAAATCTTCAAATTCGTGTCGGAGTTTTAGCAACTTCTCGGCAGCTTGGTACTCCGTTACTTGTTGCGTATCAATTGTGCGATCAAGCCATGCCAGCAGCTGGACAATGGAGAGCCCACATTTACGTTGGGCCTCTTTTGCACCTTTGATCTCCACAGCGTTTTTAACCGCCTTGAATAGCTTTACAGGCGAGGTCTTGGTGCACTTTGTGTTCTGGGCTACCGTTGCAACGGCCCAGCTTGATCCTTCAGGGACCCACAAGTTTGTGTCATTGAGATCCTTCAGACCCTGCCAAACATCTTCGTACTCTTTAAAGCCAAAACTAGGTGATTCAATCTTCGATACTTTCTTGAGATCAACGTAAACGGTCGCAGTGTCCATGGTGACAATCGCATACGACTTGAATACTGGGTTGTACTCGACATCCTTGCCCCTCAGGTTGAAGAGCCATGCTATGTCATCGAGTGCGGAAAGAATGATTGCCTCTGTTTTGTTTTTCTTCAATTCAGCTCTCAGTCGCTCGAGCTTGCCCTTTGTTGTTTCACCGGTGTTGGGCAGCTGGCTCACCGGGGCAGTGGGCTCTGCAGGTTTATTCTCCCAGATTTTGTCGACTAAATTTTCATCAACGGCTACTAGTTTACCTGGTTTGAGCTTTTTTTCCAATATTTTGGCCATTGTGCTGCTAATTAGCCGAGGATCAACACCAACAGACGCATTCTCACTACCAACCCTTTCCGCCAGTGCTTCGATCCAATCTTGGGTCCCTGGCGTACCCAATTTACGCAAAGTCCACTCGTCAGAAAGTTCAGAGGCGGCTTGCAAGAAATATCGCCCATCAGTGCTGAGCTCGGCCATATCAGGGCCCACAATGGCAGTACCTGCAGATCCGGTAAACCCGCTAAGGAAAGCCCGTCTCTCGTCAGCTGATGCCACATATTCACTTTCATGAGCATCTTGAGTTAACACGATATAATATTGAATGTTTTTCTCCTTGAGAACAGTCCTCAACGCTTGAACTCGACTCATTAAAGATAGAGATCGCATTGCTTAGCAAATCAACAGAACAGATGTATGTCGTGATAATTTGGGGCACGCGGGTTTTGGTGGGGTTTGGTGGGGGCCAACGGTGTCGTGTAAAATAGTGCAAGCACTCGTTGATGGCGAGTATTGCGGGCAAAATATGGAGGATGGTGGGTCTCCTCACTGTGTCATTGTGGTAAAAAGAGAATGTAGTCCTAATTTGTCCCCTCTCTGTCTTCCAGGTCATCTAGCACTCCTGGTGCGTGTAACCCTAAATTCTTGTATAATATAAAGTATATAGCAATATCCCTTTTCCTCCTGCTCATAAGCTAGTTCACTCGCTCCGAATAACCACGCCAGTCGCGAAAACTCTATACCCCGCCTTACTGTTGAGCCAAAACTCTGGGCGAAAGCCAGCACTTTGCAGCATATGAGAACGAAACCGCTAAAGATATATTTTAAATTGGCACAGTCGTGGCAAAAGTAATTCGCCATAGATACACATCTTAGCTAGATAAGCACTTATCGTTGGGCCTTTGGTTGCAGATACTGTATATCGAGGTGGGGCGGGGCGTGATCTGAAAAGCCGCACAAATATTGTCGAGTTTGTTTCCAACGACTCTTGAAATAAAGTGCTCTTACATAAATCCCTAGGTGCGGCGGCTATGCGATTTGGTGAACGCTCGATATCTGACGACATCATTTAGCCGCGGATTAGCCGCTGATATGATGCATATCGGCAGGAGGAAGCGAGTGGGCGAGTTTGCTTGGGTATTTCTGGGGCTGAGCTGGGTGAAATAGTGCTCTCCAGACCTTATATGAATCTGTACAAGCTATAATCCTGCTGCTTGCATCCCTGCTAGGCAATTGTGGCGGTGAGTATCTGGAGATAATTCCGTTCCAGGCAACTTGAGTACTTATCGCACAAGTAATTGAGTCAAGCACTTTGCAGAAAATAGCATCCAAAAGCCATTAAAGCCTACCAGCGAGGTTTGAGCACCGTCTAACATTAGCCGCCCTGTCTCACGTGATAAAACGGTATAAATAGGATATCTATCCCCCGCTGTTTCGACACAAGAGATGCTTCGTATCGCAAAGTCTTCATTCTTGCGGTCTTCCTATGCGAGGACACTACGTCAAGCATCTACTTGTGAGACTTACTTCCCCGAGGAGCCCACTGCCCCTAGCGTCCACACCGAGATCCCAGGCCCCAAATCCAAGAGTGCTCAGGCCAGTTTGGATAAAGTATTTGATAGCCGCAGCACCTATTTTATGTGTGACTACAAAAACAGCAACGGTAACTACCTCGCTGATGCTGACGGGAACAAACTGCTAGATGTGTATGCCCAGATTGCTTCCATTCCTCTTGGCTACAATAACCCAGCGCTTGCTGAGACTGCTCGCAATCCTCGTGTAATTGATGCCCTTATCAATCGTCCCGCTACTGGTAACTTTCCCTCGCTCGAATACGAGAACCAGGTCAAGCGTATCTTGGCACATGCACCTCCTGGCCAAACTGAGTTGTGGACTGCTCTTAGCGGATCTGATGCAAACGAGACCGCATACAAGGCTGCTTTTATCTACCAAGCTACCAAAAAACGTGGTGGTCCCCAGAGCGCCTTTACTGCTCAAGAGGAGGCTGATTCTATGGAGAACAAAGCTCCCCAGCAATCTATTTTGTCCTTTAAGACTGCATTCCACGGCCGCCTGTTTGGTTCGCTTAGCACCACTCGCAGCAAACCCATTCACAAGCTCGATATCCCTGCATTCGACTGGCCCCAAGCTCCTTTCCCCCAAATCAAGTACCCTGCTGAGCAATTTGAGGCCGATAATACGTCTGAGGAGCAGTCTTGCCTGCAGGCTGTTGACGATCTGCTCAAGAATTACCATGTCCCCGTTGCAGCCGTGATTGTTGAGCCTATTCAGAGTGAAGGTGGTGACAACCACGCTTCGCCTGCTTTCTTCCGTGGATTGCGTGAAGTCACCAAAAATAATGGCGTCTTGTTGATCGCTGATGAAGTCCAGACTGGTGTCGGTGCTACTGGTCGTATGTGGGCTCACGAGTATTGGGAGCTTCCCACTCCTCCCGATATGGTCACTTTCTCCAAGAAAGCCCAGTCCGCAGGGTACTTTTATAATGATCCTGCCCTGCGTCCCAACTTGCCTTATCGTCAGTTCAATACCTGGTGCGGTGACCCCGTTCACATGGAGATTTGCGCCTCTATCTTTGAAGAGGTCGCCAAGTACGGTTTGGTTGAGAAAACTAAGCAAATTGGTGACTACGTTTACAAAGAGCTCGCTTCCATTGCTGCTGAGACTGGAAAGATTACTCGCCTGCGCGGCAAAGACCAAGGAACCTTCATTGCATTCGATTTAGCCTCTCCACAGGCCCGTGATAAGTTCCTCTCCGATGCTCGTCGCGCAGGTATTAATATGGGCGGTTGCGGTGCTGCAAGTGTCCGTCTTCGCCCTACACTTGTGTTTGAAAAGAAGCATGCCGACATCTTCCTGAGTGTTGTACGCTCTGTGTTGTGATATATGAAGCATAGTGTTGTAGTGTTTGATGATATTTAACTCCCAGTAAACTCACCCATCTCCCAGTACCCTAAATTTGCTTGAAAAGCAATGGAGCCGTGGGCATTGAGTGATTTATCTGTGTACGTTTTGGCATCGTTGGCGATCGTCTTGAAGCGTCATGGCTTTTTTCAACTGCTCATACTTTTGATGGGCGCAGTCCCGTTTTTTGCCATTAGATTACCGCTACGGGTCTTTTTTAATTACTATGCGAAAAGTTATGAGGCCCGCCTCCCCTACTCGCGTCATTTTAGCGCGTTTGAGTATTACTGCGTGGAGGGATCGCGGTGGCTTCTGAGCAACCTGAATGCAGATATAATGGGGCGAAACCTTTTTTTCAGTAAGAAAATATGTTTATTGATGTACAATATTCGCAAGTTTCGGTATGGTATTGAAGAAGTCGGCGATTCACGCATCGAGGATGTCGGAAATGATCTCTTCAGTGGGTACTGGGTAAAATCCAAATCAAGGGCAGAATCGTCAAGGCACGATATTGTTGTTTACTACTCACCCGGTAACATGATGGGATTTACTAGCTCTTACGCATATGTCGAGTACCTTAGCGTGATGCTAATGTCATTGATAGAGCAAGGCTACGCCAATCCGGCCATCTTTTGCATTGATACTGATTGGTTTCAAGGCTACAAGAGCCAGCAACATGTGATCAATATGGGGTGGGAACATGTGTGTACCCAGTGCCCCGATAGTGTCAGGGTGATGGCTGGTGATGGTCCCGGAGCTACTGCTCTGGTATGTACCATGCTGCACTGTGTAGAGCCACTAAAGGGACTCGTAGCAATGACTGGCAATGCTCAGCTACGCCCCGACTGTGCGGTGCTTGTCTCACCCTTCACCAAGATTGCCAAGATGCGCATCAATAACGAGAACGATTGGCTCACCAATGAGATTCTGTCTAAATTTGCGCTTAAAATTATCAAGCCGGAAGAATCAATCAATATGTACGCGCGCCCTGGTATGATTAGCTCGAGCACCTGGTGGGAACAGGCGCTACCTAAATCAGGTACTTATATCTGCTATGGGCAAGAAGAGACGTGCGCTAATGAAATCCAGGAGCTGGCAGCACGACTCACCCACCATGGAAAGGTGGTTGTTCATGCAGAGCCGGATCAGGTGCATGCATGGCCCGTCGTCAACATGTACGTTGGAAGATCTAAGCTCGGGCGTACTAGTGGAATCAACCACTTGACAAGTCAGATTGCATACATGAGTTTGTGGCAGTGTATGGGGTGTGATGAGCCACAAGCCTAGTCTCCAGAGCACGCTTGCAAAAGTGTGAACCGCGTCCCAAGGCGCGTCCCAACGTCCTAGAGCGCGTTCTTTTTCAGTTATCCCTGCTTAATTTGGTTGAAGACTCTGAGTAACTGTGCAAGTGCCACTCACAGTCTTGCCGCGCCCATCCCGCGCCGCCTCCACACCTCGATACCTAGAATTAATAGCACTATAAAAAATCTATTTGGTCTCTTCTTTCTGGGATTTCCAGCCAATAGGCGCGATACTAGACTGGACCAAGTTCAAGCTGGTGCGGTTATTGCCATCCTTGTCGACATATTGTCTTTGAGACGCGTCGGCCTCAACATAGACAAGGCTTCCCGACTTGAGGTACTTGGTCATGAATTCAATGGCCGGCTGATCGAATACAACGACGTTGAACCAGGATGTCTCCTCTTTACCGGTGCGGACAGCAAGGGGGTACTTGAGATAAGTAGTGTTGGGGCCCTCCTGGGACTCGAGATTCTGGCCAATTCTACCAATAAGGGTGAGCTTGGCTAGATCCATGCGGCGAGCAGAACCAGAAAATTGACGAGTAAATTGACGAAGCATCAGGAAATTAAGATGGAAACTTGGACGCGTCAGCACCCTTTTGGGCTCTGCACTTTGGACTGACAAAGCGCTTCGTGGTGGCAAACGCCACACCCGTTACAGCTCCCCACCTCACACACAAACTCACAAGCAAGCAGCTAAAATGTCCGTTCAAGTGGAGCTTACAGTAGGCATGATTGATATGTCTTTGGCACAATTGTTGACTAGTGACCATCGTATTATCGAGTTCCCCAGCATCTTGTTACCTGATGATGTGGTCTCTGGGTCGATAGTAAAGCTAAGCTGTGAACGGAGTTCCTTGGCCGAAGAGCAGGATAATGCAAAATTTCGTAAATGTCAGGAGCAAATTCTGCAAAAATTCACACGATCGCCCCAAGTCCCGAACCTCAGAGTCCACAATTACACGCAGACGTCAGTCGTCTTGGAATGGGACCCCGTTGACCCCGGTTCGGCAGAGCTTCTGGGACTGGCACTTTACAAGAACGGTCAGCAGCTAGGAGCCATTCCCAACCCCGAGCGCCGTACCTCTACAAAGCTGTCCAACCTCGAGATTGACAAACAGTACCAGTTTGAGTTGGTTCTGACTACCTCGGCAGGAACCCTCAAATCGAACCTGATCAATGTTCATACCCATAAAATGACAGATTTGTCAGGTCTCACAGTTTGTATCGGTAGCCTCGAAGGCTCAGATATCACCCTTGAGGATATCGAGAGCACTATCAGTCATATTGGTTGCCGGCCACTGCAACATGAAGTGCAGCTCGATACCACTCATTTTATCTGTACAGAACCAGATACAAACCAGTACGTGCGTGCTCAGGTACGTAACATGCCAATTGTTCGCCCGCAATGGCTCAAGGCATGCGAGGATGAACGTCGTCTTGTTGAAGTGCGCCAGTACTATTTGAGTGAAGACCCACGTCTCATGGCCCCTCATCGTACCCGTCGAGCAAGCGTTGCTACTGCTGCGACTGGCGATGTCAGCGTTGCTGAGGACTCATACGCTGGAAGCGATCAACCTGCCGAATCTCAAGCAAATTCCTCTAGTGAGCATCCAGAAATCACAGTGAGCCCTCCAGAAGGTGATAGAGAGTCTGATAAAGGTATAGAGCATACTGGTACAGATCACACTGGTACAGGTCACACTACTCGTTCCCAGACTGAGGGCGAAGATAAAAGTGAAGATGCATCTCAAAGCGGCACCAATGGTGAGGAGAAATCCACTCAAGAGGGAAATATTGTGGAGAGCACACAAGGCATTGAAAATGAGCCTTCTGAAGTCACGCGTGCTACCAAGAATGGGGCTGAGCGGGAATCAGAGGAGCCAGCTGATACAGCCGATCTCAGCATAAAAGAAGGTACCGAGTCAGAGAATGAATCAGCTGATATTCCTCCCACAAGTCAAACCGGCAGTGGTCCTGAAGAGCATACCCAGGTAGCCCCTACAGCTGGAGAGCCTGAACTCAAAGAGGTTGACTTAGCCACTGACGCTAATCAAGCAGACACTGGTGAACTCAAATCAGAGCCTTCAGCTGAGGAGGATCTAGAGATTAGCGAGCAAATACCTGCAGCAGAGACTGGTGAAACTACTGAGCCTATCGAAAAGAGCGAGCCCACTGAAAACTCAACTGAAGCAACTGAGAGTGCAAGCCTAGACAAAGCCAGTGATAACAAGAATGATTCTGATATGGCCGATAACCCTCATGAACCAGAAGAGCCAACAGAGCAAGCAGCGCCTGCATCTTCTACGTCTGATCAAGTGTCCAACAGCAACTCCAACGCTAAGCAGAAAAACAAGAAAAACCGCAAGCGTAATAAAAAGTAAACTGTACACAAATTCTTAAATAAGCTAGCAAAATCAATTATCATCAGCACTTGCCACTATAAAAGCCTCGATAGCGTGTAGCCGCTCGCCACACTCATTAGCGAGAGGCATCTGGTGCCGTGTGTATTACTCGCCAAACAACTTGCGGACTCGTTTAAGCACCGAGTCCTTTTCAGGGTCATAAGGATGATCTTTACTAGGAATCTCGAGCACTGCAGGGAAGGCATTCTGGAACGAGTCGACCTGATTACGGACTTTCTCGGCGATATGCTGGTTGATGAGCACAATGGCAATATCGGGCCGTGACGTGTATTCTTCAAACACCTTTGCGATTGCTTCATCGTCTGTGTTGTTATCGACAACAAAGAAGTTCTTACGGCCAGTGTCCTCGCTCACGTTACCGATTCCTGCAAGCAGCATGCCGGTGACTGTGTCTTCATCACCGATTATCGCCAGCAAAGTACGATCTTTAAATGACTCTTTACTCATTTCAAAGATACCGATAGTGTGACGAGAGTAGTCGTGCCGTTGATTGGAGTGATAGGAATTAACACCTGTGGCTGACGCCACTTGGACCAAAAGAGTGTGCCAAGCGTCTGGTACCCCGGTCTTGAAATTTCATGCTCCGGCTCACGCATAGAACGTTTTCAACTGCAAAGCTTTGCCGAGCTGGGCACTCAAAGTGGCAGAACATTAAACACAAGAAAGCTCGCAACGACAAGGAACGCAGCGCTCAAAATACCCGAATCTCGCACCAAATCACCGTGGCGGCCAAAGAAGGCGGAGGCATTGATCCCGAGAAGAATATTCGCCTTGCCACCATGATCGACACCGCACTCAAACACAATTTGTCTAAAAAGGTCATTGAATCGGCCATTGAACGGGCAAGTCCCAGTAGTGGCAACGAGGGTCATTCGATTGTTTACGAAGGGATTGGCCCCGGTGGTGTCGCTTTCATTGCATCCGCTATTACCGACAATAAGAACCGCACTGCCCAAAATGTCAGGGCCGCATTTACACGGTTCGGCGCTAGCATCAGCCCTTGCGCATACCTCTTCCAGCGTAAGGGGTACATTGTTCTTTCTGAAAAACACCAGTTTGATGAGGTTTTCGAGCACGTCCTGGATTCTGTTGAAGATATTGAGCAAGAAAATGATAATGTGATTTGTTACACGACTCCCAGTAACCTAGCCAGCGCCGCAAAGGCTATCAAGAAGCAATTTGAGATTGAAGATATGGGCCTCAGTTATATTCCTGAACAATGGGTAGATCTAGAAGGTGAGGCAAGAGAGAAAAGTGAAAAATTAATCGCTGCGCTCGAGGCAGTCGATGATGTGCATACTGTCGAGACTAATTTGAAGGGCAAGTGATGGGTACCAAAGCGAAGGTGCCAGATACAACTATTATCTTGTTCTAGTGAATATAAGCATATCTCCATCACATAAATAACTACATAAATAATACATTCACCGCATGGGCTGTGTAGAGTACCCATAGTAGGGAACAACAGGTGAGTATGGGCTCTGTGGAGGCTGTTGCATTTGTCCTGGGGGTGGTGCCAGAGGAGGCTGCTGCTGCTGCTGCTGCTGCTGGCGACTTTGAGGAACGAATTGTGGAACCATAAAGTATGGATAGCCTTGCTGCTGCTGCTGCTGAAGCATCTGCTGTTGTTGCGGATGCGGTGGGTGCTGTTGCGGCATGTAATGCTGCGGTTGTTGCGGCTGCTGAGGCTGCTGCTGCTGTGGATGGTGGCGCGGTGCCCCATAATCGTAAAGCTCCTCAGGGTAGCCAGGGAAATGGTTGGTAGTGGGCGTGTTCCCTGCACGAATGTCCTCTTTGCGAAGAAAGTCGAGTGGGAAGTCGCTGTCTTTGAAAAAATCAACATCGAGCCCCCCATCGTCCACCACTTCTTGTTGCTGGGGAAGCATTGGTGGCGGCTGCGCTTGCATTGCCTGTGGGTAACCATACAAAGGAGTGATGGGAGTGCGTTGGGTCTTGGGGGTACGGCGCGGGGCAATATTTTGTGTGTTGTGTGAAGTAAGTGTTGCATTAGCTATTGCCGCCAACGGAGTGGGCATGTTACCCAAGATACCCGAGATCTGGTCATTGAGGCTGCGAGTAGGGTCATACTTGAAACTGAGGGCCGGCTCGGAAACAGCAGCAGTGGTGGTGCCTTCGGTGCTTCGCGACGACTCCTTCTTGAGATCCCGCTCAAGTGCATCGATAAACAACCGCTCGTGGCGGACAGAGTACCAGAAGAAAACCTTTTGCTTTTTTTTGGTACGCACACAATGATGCTTGTATAAAAACTCCAAGAAATCTGATTTGGGTTTCTCCAAAGTGGCATCGACATTGTTTTTTAGGTTGCGAAGGTCGGAGAAGACGCCTTCCTCAAACTTCTTTTTGTTGGTAATGACGCGTCCGAATGCGGCAAATCTATAAGTTAAACACCGCACAATATCAGTGCCAGTAATGTAAAAGACATTGTTCCACCGAACGCAGCTGACTTCCTCATCGGTTGGAAGATGAAAGCGTCGGATGATATCCTTGGCATCAAAGCAAGCAGGCGCGGTAATTAGGAATACCTTGAGGTCCATAATGTTGTCCATTGCTTTCTTGAGCCGCTCAGGGCTGTTGCTGTCTTCGAGGCCCATGCCCGTGGGGCCCTGGGCGCGTGGTTGCGGAGGCGGCGGCAGGAGCACGGCACCAACGGGCGTTCCGGCCGGCTTGGACTCATCGTCCTCAACGCGAGCTTTCTTGCGCGGGCCTTCTGAGAATGGGTAGAGCGAACCCATTGGGTTGACAATATGAGAATTTGGAACGAGTGAAGTCACTTTGAAAAAAAACTAAATAAGAGCCTGCAATTCCAACTTATCAAAATTGAGGATCCGCTGTTTTTTTACCACTTTGTTAAAGCCAGCTTCAAGGTCCCTCGATTATGAATCTTATAGTAGATGGGGTGCCTTGATATATAAAACAAGTGCTGCATGTACTTGAAACCCACGCATGCATATCCCGGAAAAGTGTAATTGGGGTCTTCAAACGAGATCCAAGACAGCAAAACGTGGAAAGAATTACTTGAGCGGTAAATTCATACTATATGGTACTGGAAATACTAAATTAAACCAACACAACGTTGCTGTGTCGGGCAGAATCCTATTCATCGTCACGGCTGTTGTCTGCCACACCCCTAACCCTCATGCATGTGCTTTGAAACATGGAATGATGACCACTCTTTCCCACTGACCCTGCCTACACCAAGCATAACGGGAGGGTCATCCAAAGGCTCAACAGTTGCTGCACAAAACGCTATAAAGAAATACCCTTCACTTTACTAATAATTAATTAAACTCTTAATTAAACCCTCTCCCGCTAAAAAACTCTATTTGCCAGTCCTTGGCGGGATTTCGTTGGTTGGTTCACGTCAAGAGCAACAAAGCACGCGTTGTAGCTCGCGTATTCCAGCGTTGGCTGGATCAGAAATGTCCGATCTCCAGTCGGCGCCTCGATGTGCCCAGAGCCTGGACCTCAATGGGCCTTCCCTCCAGAGTTCTGAGAGGTGGATCCCGCGGGGGTCCAGAAAATGTGCCTGATCCCTGCATAAGCGGGTCTCATCTTTTCAGTGGCTATTCTCTTGTGCCTGTATTGAGTTTTACCAAATCCAAAACCAGATGAATATTCATTCCCCGAGAGCAATTGCCCCTCCCCCGCTCCTTTCCGAAAGTTCTGCTTGATGTACTGCCGTGCTGCTGGTTGTTACACCTTACCGGGGGGAGGGCCATAAGCGGTGACGCTCTCTAGTGCCCAAAGAGTGAATTACGAATGGGGTGGCGTCCCAGGCCAGCGAAAGCTAATATTTAGGCCAGATGTGGTTGATTTATCAACTCTATGTAATGATAGGAACCCTTCTCTATGCTTCAGGCATACTTAAGCGATAAACAACAAAGTCTCGAGGCTCGCTCCCTCACGATGCAGAAAGAACCACAACGCCATGCAATGCACCATCGACCGCGAATCGTCGCAGAATCGGCGAGGGCCCTGAAAAAAAGGAGGGATTCACAGACATGCCCTTGCGATTCAACCAAATGACTTGGACTATGAAGCTTAAAAGTTACCATCAAATACAAAAATGTCCTGTTTTCATGTCTTTTCAAGCACAAACCATTGCTTGTGGGCACATGCGTCTGCTGGCATGGCAAGCAGTGTCCTCTTTTTTTTACTTCCCCAACCCGATCCTCGTCGCTGGGCAGTCGTAAAAGCAATGACCCATGCTGCTTTTGAAACTGTACCTTACTTATGTAGATATCTCTAACAAATGCATATTGTGGCACGATCAGTTAGCTCGACGAGGAATTTATCCGTTGTTAGACGGCTCTGCATAGAGAATGCTTGTGATTGAGCCACCCTATTTTTGGCGTTCTTGAGGCTCAATACTAAACCAAGGACAAGATTGCATAAGACCCACTACTCTATAATCTAAAACATGCATTGCATACCTATCCCTCCTGCCCTCCGTTGCTACTTGCCCAGCACCCCTCCCCTTTACCGGTGTTCCTGGCCGGGCGATTTTTCAGGCACACTGCTTGCTGTCACACAATGACAGTTTCTACAGTGATCCCCATCCTCACATAAAGCGAATTAAACATTTGTGCTAGTTTTCAATTCACGACTATAGAGATATTTTTTTAACTTTCTCGCCTACGCCCAATTTCGAGACAGTGTCAACTGCCGATCACAGACGCTCTAGACTTGAAGGGGATTTTGTTTGTGCAAGTATTCCAAGTTAGCAGCAGTGGATGCATTTTTTTTGACCTTCCATCAACTATTTACTACACATCTCGCGCCCCGTCCTAAATAGGGCCGATGTGCGGCAGCTTTCCAGTCCTTTAAGCAATACCGAGTGTGGGCTTGCCGTCATTTCACACATGAAAAGTCAGAGAGCGGCTCAGACACAGCCACATGTCGCGCAAGGGTGCTTTGCTCTCAAAGTGTTTATACTCTCTAGTCTTCCCCAAGTATAATATCTCCTCATTTATGTATGTCTTAGACAGAATGGCGCTAAATCAAGCAATTGTCTCCTATATGCACGCGATATGCATACTAAAGTCGAGCCGCGTATGTCGCTTTTGTTTCAAGAGTAATGCCTCGAGTAACATAGACCATTTGCTAAAGACGGCTTGTTTCAAAAATTGTTGTGGCGAGATCAGAATGCACGCTTAAACGCACAGCAGGGTTGTGGACGCCAGCGATCAGCTTGAAGATTATCTCCTTGCATTGGGGAATCTCAGAGCAGTCAGGCCTAATACAAGTGCAGGTGGTCCAAGGACCGGCTTCAAAGTGCCTTGCCTCAATGGGGGACCTCCAATGAGTGTGCAGTTTATCTTGGCAAATAACGTACATAGCTCAACGCGGCTCACACGCATGAAGTGAGGATATTCTCGTCCAAAGTCAGCGGGCACATTGGAGCGATAAACAAAGGATAAGGTGATTTCTTATTAATTTTAAAAGTGTCTCAGTCTGTTTGAGACAACTTTGTACGGTCTTATCTAGTCAAACTCTTGCCAGTGGGAGGCATTGGAACAATCGATTCGGAAGGTGGCAGGTCCACTCCATGCAACCTCCCCTGCGTTGACGTGTAAACAGTTACGCTTAAGATTTGTTTCGAGTTAAGGATTTGGTAATGTCGGCAGCAAATCCATGAATATAGTTTTCGCGGTAGTGGGGGTAACCACAGTTGTCAGGGTCTTATCTCGTGAGACCGAGGGTGTTGTCAGAAGAATGGATTAGCCACATCGTGGCCACATCGAGGCCACATCAGTGCATATCATTGCCACAATATAGCCATAATAGGGTTATCCGTAATATGTTAAAGAGGGCAAACTTGCCATTGCCGCTAATGCTATTCACGAGCAACTCTTTAACGGATCTATTCGCTCATAATCCTTCGATACGGCAAAACTCATTTCGCAGAGCCGGACAAGCTTCACCAATCCACCCCCGGTGTCGAATAGCACCCCTTTAAACTGGCATTACTCACCCAACCAGAAGTCTTCGAAATGGCTAGAGATCCCAGCTTCAAGTATGTGGAGGTTACTGACGACGCCGCGCCTGTTGTCGACGTTCCGGAGGTCGGTGCCTCAAGTGGTCCTCTCTTAAGCGCCTCCTACTTTATTGGCGACCGCTGTAAGCCCTACAACGACGACTTCATGCTGTGCAAAAAAGAGTCCCAAAACGGACCCAACGACTGTCTTAAAGAGGGGCGCCGTGTCACTCGCTGTGCCATTAGTGTTTTAGAGGATATCAACAAACACTGCCTCGAGCAATTCCGCACCCACTGGCAGTGCCTCGAGCAGAACAACCACCAACTTTATGCATGTCGCCCTGCCGAAGCGCTTCTCAATAAGTGCGTTTTTGAAAAAATCGGTCTGAAAAAGAGTATCCCAGGTGTCGAGGAGAAGGACAGCGTCCACCTCAAGCAAAGTCCTTTCTTGGTCCCTGCTTTCCCTGACGGACCTTCTCTCGATGCTGTCAAGGCCGACAAGAACAACAAATAAGAAGCAGACAATGCATAAAGTTTCAGCTATTGTCCAACCAGAAAAGTTGCGAAGATACTCTCGAGACTCTTTTACTGGCGACGGCCCCTTCATGCGCTATCTATAAATAGTTTATCTAACGATTAACTCTACTACTACTACTGCAAGGAATACTCTGGTAGAGGTTCATTGCGTACACCAGCCTGAGTTTGATCTAGACCTACTGGTGGTCCACCAGCATGGTTATAATTATCACTATGCCCCGGCGGCGGTCCTGGAGGAGGCTGCGCAGAAAAAGGAGAAATTTCTTGTGTTTGTGAGCCATTGATCCTATTAATAGAATGTGCTGGCCCCTGTCTATCGACATGTAGAGCATTTAAACGCACCACAAACCATTCGGCTTTCTTATAGTTAGAGCTCGCCTCTCCCCAGTCATTAAATCCGGGCTCAAAAGTATGGGTGAGTGAGTTTTTGACATACTCACCGTTTTTTCGAACTCCCAAAAGGTCAAACTCGACCTCAATTGCCCCGATTTCCGTGCGCGGGTCATCCATCGGCATGCGCTGAAGCAAAAGCATAACTGTGGGCTTTTTCTGGAAAAATAGACGCCATCGTGCCCCTTCATAGTCAAATATTGTACTATCCTGGGTATCATGGTTTTGATTCTCCATTTGGTATACCACTCCTGGACCATCGGCCAGGGCCCTATTTTTGGCATTGGGGCCAGTCGCTGGGTATATCGACGGGCTTTGAAGCTCTAGTCTCACATATAAAGCAGTGTTACAGCGAGTTGACATATCGAAAATGTCCGTAACTGGCAGACTTGCAGGTCCTTTCTGTAGCTCTACAGCGTCCTCGAATGAGACAGGGTGACGAGGTTTTACGGTATACTTGGGCACATATTTGTATTTCGAGACAAATTTCCCCACATCATCCGGATTCCACATTGCAAACGCCAGCATCATGTTAAAATTGCCCTTGAGCGACTCGAGCGGGGTCATAATGACCTCAAGTCTCGGCTGTGTTGATACACCCTTGGATTCTGACCACTCAATTCTCATTTCCATTCTCAATTTGGTATTTGCTAGCGTAAATGGCTGCCAGCTCATTGTCTTCCATCTCTTCTCGTGACGCGTTTCAACCCTTATCGTGCGCCAATCTCGCCAAAGCATATCGCCTGTCTCCACCACTTCATTAAAGAAGCGTGAATCCTGAGCAACAGGTGGTACCGAATAAAAAAACGCTACTTTTTGCCACCCGCTCATGTTATTAAGGTTGCAAGAGGAGTGGAGTATCGTGAGGCTGTAAAAGTGACGATTTGGAGTTTTAAATAAGGATTTTACTGGCTCCATACCGTATTCAACACATTATCAAAATTATAATATCACTAAACATCAGACTAGATAATGTTTTGAGCGGTCTGGGCTGAAAGAAGCCATTGTACAACCCCTGGTCACCGTTCTCAGGCCCTAGCTCTGAATACGTTCAACCACACTGTGAAGATTATAGCGGGAGGCAATTTGGGCAGCAACCTCTAATGCTTGCTCAGTTTGGATAAGGCTTGCGATTGATAGGCACCTGTTTGGTAGGTTTGCAGCACAAGCACTCTGGAACTGCTTAAGTAGGTTCATACTGATATCCTGCTCGGCCTGGCCAGCCAGCTCGGTCACCTCTTCAAGTACTTGCTGTTTATTGCCATCTCCTTCCAGTGTTGCCATCCTAGCACTGTACTGGTTATGGAGTGTGCTCTGTAAAAGGTACCCAGCCTCGTGCTCGTTTTCAATGCCTGGTATCTTGAGATCCACTAATGCGGTAACCGGGAACGGGATTGTTGGATGCAACTTCTTATCCTTGAGCTTTACGCACAAGAGCTGGCGATCAAATATGCCGATAGGCCAGCACCGTAATGAGCGGTCTTCCTGTTTTGAGAATTCATTACTGCTAAAAACTGGTACCCAACGAGCCTGACCAGCCTCGCGCCAGTGGACTAGTGTTGAGATAATGTGGTCTGAATCTGCAATACAGGGATCACCGTTATCATTGAAAAAAAGCGATTTTAGCGTGACATGAGGACCAATATCCAAAGAATCGTTCTTTTGGTAATATCTCTGCGACAGAACGTCCTCAATAGTATAGCAAGGGCCACTGAACCCGCTTCGAACAGTGACCAGAATTCCGTCATTGGCAGCACATGTCAACACCGGATCTCGCGACTCACGAGAGACGGAAATCGGGTTTCCATAGATACTATAAGTGTATACCACTCCAAACTCAGTACACAGTACAACAATCTTATCACTAACGGCGACAGACCGCAGTGGTTGTTGACACTCATGCTCCCAAGAATCGATTCTCGAATCATGAAGGCGAACTAGGATTTTACCTGTGGCCGCTTTTGCAAGTACTGATGCCTTGTTTCCAATCGCTGCGATATCAAACTTGTTTTCATCCTCAAAGTGGTAGTCACGATGGTCCCCCTGGTCGAAGAACGACACGGTGATGGTATTATGGTCATTGTCTTGATATGTCGACCAGACATAGCCCACGTAATTAGTGCATAAGATACGTTTACGGTTGAACCAAGGCGTAGAGCCACTTTGAAAGGCACGAACATCGCCATTCTCAAAACGGATACGCTTAGCGGCCCGGTAGTCCTCAAATGGATCATCTGCTTCCAATTCTACCTCTTCATTTTCTCCTCTTTGTGCCTGTGCAGGTATTGAATCCTCATCTTCATTCTCAGTGTCTCCTCCAAGACCTAGGTCATCGTCATCGCTCGCAATGAGTGTCTCGAGTTTATCATTCCCCTGTCGATTCCCTCGTTTGTACTCATTTACTTCAGCTTGATAAGTAACAAGGGAACCTACTGGAGAAGCAAGGGCTTGGGGTACCGGCACCAGCTTCCTGAAAGAACCGTCCTCACTTGAGAGCAGAGTCAGTTCATTATCGTGGGGGTGCCAATCAATACTGCAGATCTCCGAGGGAACCTGTTCGATAGTAGCGGGTGTGCCTGCACCCACATGCCAAATGTATACCCCTTTGTGCGCAGTAAGGCATGCCAAGTACCGACCATTGGGGCACCATTTTGCCTCAATCACCTGATCATTTTGACAAAACCTTGAGCGTTCAAGGCACTCATCGCGGTCATAAACCACTACGTCCAGTGACTTTGTAGGCATGGCCAGCACATCACCAGCGGGCGACCAAATAGCATGTGCAAAACGGTCATCGCCAAGGGTCACACCTGGAAGTACACCACTGATTACGGGGTCTTTGGTGCTTTTTGCATTGCCATTTCTGAGGTTCTGGATATATACGTTCGAGTCCTGGCCACTGATGGCTACGACATCATTATCGGTGGGGCACCAAGTGATGCTGCGTGCCTTTAGTGGGATAGTAGTGATCTGTGAGATCTCACTAAGTGCAACAAGTGCGGTTTTATCGTGCGTGGCAATTGCCAATCGCTTGCCCTCGCCATCAAAGTCAAGAGACAGCACGGGCGAGATTCCTGTGAAGATCTCACGCTCGTACTCAAGTTTCTCAACGTTGTAGGATTTAACTGTGCCATCTTTGCACCCAACTACCAGGGTGTTTTCATAATTAGCAAAAGTAGTGGGCTCTGAGCCCTCGAGGGCGAAATCCTCAGCTTCCTGGGGATTGGAGACAAGAGCCCGTTTAACATAGTCGGGACCTAGGGTGAGCACAAACTGGCCATCTTTAGTGTTTATAGCGTGCAGTGCCATTATATTTGCTCCCTCCTCTTTGAAGTGATCAAAAGAATTTAAGGATATTGGGAATGGCTTAAAGAGGCGTGTATATTTTCAGACGCGTCGTTACCCTAGCCCTAGATTGAAAGCTCAAAGTAGGGTCGAGGCAGACCGAGTCCACCCCTCTTGACGTGGAGTGTCTTTCTTTTGAGTCTTTTTCAAAACCTTGCTTTTAATTTCCCCATTTAGTTCTCTCATACCTTTGTTCACGTCCCAAAGACTCAACCTAGTTGTAAATAGCCGCAAATCACACATTTACCCACTCAAGGCTAAACTATAGACCATATTTATGCAATGCTAACATTAAAAGAAACAACAGTATCATGACCACTGACATTTACCCAGCGGCCCAAGCGGTGCTCACGGGAAATCGTAGCCGCAACGACGACCTCTTTGCGTCCCCGTTCAGTGACAGAAATACCGGTGACCAGACCCTTGGGAGTCTTTAATTCTCTTATTAGTTCCACTTTAGACAAGTTATTTGCCACTCTCCACATGTGAATGCTTCCAGACCATGAGCCAGTGAAAAAGATATCGGAAAACGGGACTGCACAGAGCGCCGTAATGTAGCGCGGCTGCGGGGGGGGGATCTCAACCCTAGTTGTATCAGACTCAGCCGAAGCAGCATTGGGCGTGAGCGGATCCTCCGTGCCGTGTGCACGGGGATAAATAAATACGGGCTTCTTGCGTTGGGTTGACCACAGACTGACGTTTCCGTTATCGCTACCAGTGACAAAGAACTGGTTGTCAAGCATGGCACAGCAGTCAATGCTACCCTCCAGAACCACATCTGTCTTGTTACCGGCTGAATGTGCCAGCTTGGTGTCACCACCTCTAAAAGTAAGGCGCGACTCCTCGGGAATCTTCCAAACAATGGCAGTACGGTCTCGAGAGCCCACGCTAACACATTTCTCCTGACGCAAAGCGCTAATTCCCACAATTTTGTCTTGATGGCCATACAAAATTTCCACCTGTGCCAACTGCTCGAGGTCGAAAGTACGCACCTTGAGGTCACCACATCCTGCATACAGCTGGAGGGTACGGTCCCTAAAACACAGGGCGAAAATCTCACCGTTACGGTCACGAGAGTCAAAGCACTTGACAGGGCTCAGGTTTTCGCCACTCCACACAATAATTCGGTGATCACGGCCACCGGTAACCACATATTTGTTATTGTATGAGACGGCAATGCAGGTTACCTCGTCAAAATGGCCCAAATAATTTTCTTTTTCGGGATTCCCAGGGTTTAACCTCGCAAGTCTTTTATTTTTGAAGGAGCCGGCACTGGCCCTGTGGACCAATTGGGGCGCCTTGCCAGTGTTTAGCTCCCATTTTTCAATCGCCAGATCCTTGGCGACCGTGTATGCATATGGCCAGCAACAAGCAATAGCACTCAAGTGCTTGGCCTGAGACCGAGTTTTACGCAAGGGGCCAACCCTGAGCGTCTCGTCTTCCCCAAAATGGCGATAAATTTTTCCCTCTGTCTCAGCCACATCCTCTTGCAACCGCTTGGAAATAATTTCTCTGTCCAGATCTTGAGCATCAAAGGTATTATCATCCCCGATCTCTGCTTCGAGGCCCTCTAAATACTCCTTTGCAAGGCGGCGACGTTTGTCGCCAACGGTCTCCTCTTCAGAAGCATCCGATTCATACTCGGAGTTGTCGTTTTCTACCTCTGACTCACTAGTGATATCATCATCCTCGTTTTGCCGCTGTTTCTTGGGCGGTCTCGTCGAATTCAAAGGACCGCTCTTCCTTTTGGACTTTTTGAAAAATGAATCAACCATGAAATTTTATTTGACTAAGCGCATGTATATACTGCACTGTTGTGGGTCGAAGAATGTGGGGTGAAAGCGATTTGGGATTGCTGAGGGGTGGCGGAACTATTCGACGGATAGTTGAGAAATAATTTCATGTATCTATTAGTCGCATACTCGATAAGGCTACTGGGTCGGTACTTCAAAATTGGTATTACAACTATGGGAATCGGGTGCGAAACTAAAAAGACACTTATCTGTCTATATTCCATACCTTTTACAGAAAACGTACGCTATAGATGGAGAATATAGGGCTAAACTAGGGTATTGCAAGCCTATGATTGGCACTTGTACAACCTACTTGAGGAACATAACCAGTGTTGCCTTCCGAATCAAACTTGAATACTTGCTGAATTCTAATGAAGACACAATTGCGGTATGACAATTACAAAATACGAGTTTAGGTTGCTATAAGACCTATCTAACACATTGACTAGAACAATTTAGCGCAATAGTCAATGCCTTCCATAGGTACTGAGCACAATCACGAGCTGAGTTAAGCAGTCCTTAGTCTCTGCTTGCTCGAGCTATTCGATAGCTCAGTATTTCTCTGCATACCCCTAGGCCGGGTGCGCTGGAGGTATACTCGTCAATAGCGGAAGTTATGTGTATTTGACGGATCTTTTTTCTCTACAGTATCTTTATAAAGTTTTTTGATTGATTCCCATTGGTTTCTCTACCTTCAATCAGCGTATACATGCCTGTATCAGCCCCTCGACATTCGAATGTGTTTTAATCTTGTATGCTCAAACGGAGTGTCGTGTAATCTCTTTGTAGCTTCATATTCTTTTTTTGATCTTTATGTTTGCCTTAAAGGTCGCCAATACTTATCAATCACCATTAAACCTATCGTAAACTCGCTGCACCCTGTCACCCAGGGAAACTGTTTCTCGGGTAATTGATGCACATAAATAAAAGTTTTCACGTACCTCGGATAAAAATATCAAATAAAAATGGCAAAAATCCGAGATTTGAGCCATCTAGAGCCTCGCGTAGCCCGAATTTTTTTTTTCCATAATTGTCGTTTTACTATTTAAAATCCTTAAATTTCTACATAGCCACGACAGCGGTCGGAGAGCACCTCTAACTTCTCAACCCGCAGGGCGGCGGCGGGCCCTCGGGAACCGAGTACCCTTGCGCGTCAACC